>JAVLUE010000127.1:0-20001 GCA_034190945.1 Octodonta nipae
ACATCAATTTTTCTCATTTGTTTCAGGGTGCTGAAGAAAACTTTGGAAGACGTCAAGGCAGAAACTTTGGAAAATTGGTGGTTCTCTACATTCGATAATTCTGATTTTAAGTTAAGTTAAAAAATATTTAAAAAAATACGTTAAGCCTAATGAGTGTGATGTTTGTCTTCTTAATATGTATACTATTCAGCATTCGAATTAAAGTCTTAACAATTTTTAAAAATTTTGGGATTAGATTATTTGTAATATTATATTGATATTTTGCTGTTCTTCAATAGTCTTAAGTATTTACAAAATTTGGAAGAGAGTATTTTTTTCTCATTTGTTTCAGGGTGTTGAAGAAAACTTAGGAGGACATTAATTTTTCTCATTTGTTTCAGGGTGCTGAAGAAAACTTTGGAGGACGTCAAGGCAGAAACTTTGGAAAATTGGTGGTTCTCTACATTCGATAATTCTGATTTTAGCTGAAGATGTCAGGTAAGTTAAAAAATATTAAAAAAATACGTTAAGCCTAATAAGTGTGATGATGTTTATCTTCTTAATATGTGATACTATTTCAGCATTCGAATTTAAGTCTTAACAATTTTTGAACATGTTAGGATTAGATTATTTGTAATATTATATTGATATTTTGCTGTTTTCCTAAGTCCTAAGTATTTACAAAATTTGTAAGAAAGTATTTTTTCCTCATTTGTTGCAGGGTGCTGAAGAAAACTTTGGAGGACGTCAAGGCAGAAACTTTGGAAAATTGGTGGTTCTCTACATTCGATAATTCTGATTTTAGCTGAAGAAGTCAGGTATGTTCAGAAATATTTTAAAAAATACGTTAAGCCTAATAAGTGTGATGATGTTTGTCTTCTTAATATGTGATACTATTCAGCATTCGAATTTAAGTCTTAACAATTTTTAAACATTTTGGGATTAGATTATTTGTAATATTATATTGATATTTTGCTGTTTTTCAATAGTTTTAAGTATTTACAAAATTTGTAAGAAAGTATTTTTTCCTCATTTGTTTCAGGGTGCTCAAGAAAACTTTGGAGGACGTCAAGGCAGAAACTTTGGAAAATTGGTGGTTCTCTACATTCGATAATTCTGATTTTAGCTGAAGAAGTCAGGTAAGTTAAAAAATATTTAAAAAAATAAGTTAAGCATAATAAGTGTGATGATGTTTGTCTTCTTAATATGTGATACTATTCAGCATTCGAATTTAAGTCTTAACAATTTTTGAACATGTCAGGATTAGATTATTTATAATATTATAATGATATTTTGCTGTTTTTCAATAGTCTTAAGTATTTACAAAATTTGAAAGAAAGTATTTTTTCCTCATTTGTTTCAGGGTGCTGAAGAAAACTTTGGAGGACATCAAGGCAGAAACTTTGGAAAATTGGTGGTTCCCTACATTCGATCATTCTGGTTTTTGCTGAAGAAGTCAGGTATGTTAAGAAATATTAAAAAAAATAAGTTAAGGCTAATAAGTGTGATGATGATTGTCTTCTTAATATGTGATACTATTCAGCATTCGAATTTAAGTCTTAACAATTTTTAAACATGTTAGGATTAGATTATTTGTAATATTATATTGATATTTTGCTGTTTTTCGATAGTCCTAAGTATTTCCAAAATTTCTAAGAAAGTATTTTTTCCTCATTTGTTTCAGGGTGCTGAAGAAAACTTTGGAGGACGTCAAGGCAGAAACTTTGGAAAATTGGTGGTTCTCTACATTCGATAATTCTGATTTTAGCTGAAGAAGTCAGGTATGTTAAGAAATATTTTAAAAAAATACGTTAAGCCTAATAAGTGTGATGATGTTTGTCTTCTTAATATGTGATACTATTCAGCATTCGAATTTAAGTCTTAACAATTTTTAAATATTTTGGGATTAGATTATTTGTAATATTATATTGATATTTTGCTGTTTTTCAATATTCTTAAGTATTTACAAAATTTGAAAGAAAGTATTTTTTCCTCATTTGTTTCAGGGTGCTGAAGAAAACTTTGGAGGACGTCAAGGCAGAAACTTTGGAAAATTGGTGGTTCTCTACATTCGATAATTCTGATTTTAGCTGAAGAAGTCAGGTATGTTAAGAAATATTTTAAAAAAATACGTTAAGCCTAATAAGTGTGATGATGTTTGTCTTCTTAATATGTGATACTATTCAGCATTCGAATTTAAGTCTTAACAATTTTTAAACATTTTGGGATTAGATTATTTGTAATATTATATTGATATTTTGCTGTTTTTCGATAGTCCTAAGTATTTCCAAAATTTGTAAGAAAGTATTTTTTCCTCATTTGTTTCAGGGTGCTGAAGAAAACTTTGGAGGACGTCAAGGCAGAAACTTTGGAAAATTGGTGGTTCTCTACATTCGATAATTCTGATTTTAGCTGAAGAAGTCAGGTAAGTTAAAAAATATTTAAAAAAAATAAGTTAAGCCTAATAAGTGTGATGCTGTTTGTCTTCTTAATATGTGATACTATTCAGCTTTCGAATTTAAGTCTTAACAATTTTTGAACATGTCAGGATTAGATTATTTATAATATTATAATGATATTTTGCTGTTTTTCAATAATCCTAAGTATTTACAAAATTTGTAAAAAAGTGTTTTTTCCTCATTTGTTTCAGGGTGCTGAAGAAAACTTTGGAGGACATCAAGGCAGAAACTTTGGAAAATTGGTGGTTCCCTACATTCGATCATTCTGGTTTTTGCTGAAGAAGTCAGGTATGTTAAGAAATATTAAAAAAAATAAGTTAAGCCTAATAAGTGTGATGATGATTGTCTTCTTAATATGTGATACTATTCAGCATTCGAATTTAAGTCTTAACAATTTTTAAACATGTTAGGATTAGATTATTTGTAATATTATATTGATATTTTGCTGTTTTTCGATAGTCCTAAGTATTTCCAAAATTTGTAAGAAAGTATTTTTCCTCATTTGTTTCAGGGTGCTGAAGAAAATTTTGGAGGACGTCAAGGCAGAAACTTTGGAAAATTGGTGGTTCTCTACATTCGATAATTCTGATTTTAGCTGAAGAAGTCAGGTAAGTTAAAATTATTAAAAAAAATAAGTTAAGCATAATAAGTGTGATGATGTTTGTCTTCTTAATATGTGATACTATTCAGCATTCGAATTTAAGTCTTAACAATTTTTAAACATTTTGGGATTAGATTATTTGTAATATTATATTGATATTTTGCTGTTCTTCAATAGTCTTAAGTATTTACAAAATTTGGAAGAGAGTATTTTTTTCTCATTTGTTTCAGGGTGTTGAAGAAAACTTAGGAGGACATTAATTTTTCTCATTTGTTTCAGGGTGCTGAAGAAAACTTTGGAGGACGTCAAGGCAGAAACTTTGGAAAATTGGTGGTTCTCTACATTCGATAATTCTGATTTTAGCTGAAGATGTCAGGTAAGTTAAAAAATATTAAAAAATACGTTAAGCCTAATAAGTGTAATGATGTTTATCTTCTTAATATGTGATACTATTTCAGCATTCGAATTTAAGTCTTAACAATTTTTAAACATTTAGGATTAGATTATTTGTAATATTATATTGATATTTTGCTGTTTTTCAATAGTCTAAGTATTTACAAAATTTGTAAGAAAGTATTTTTTCCTCATTTGTTTCAGGGTGCTGAAGAAAACTTTGGAGGACATCAAGACAGAAACTTTGGAAAATTGGTGGTTCTCTACATTCGATAATTCTGATTTTAGCTGAAGAAGTCAGGTAAGTTAAAAAAATACGTTAAGCCTAATAAGTGTGATGATGTTTCTCCTCTTAATATGTGATAATATTCAGCATTCGAATTTAAGTCTTAACATTTTCTAAACATTTTAGGATTAGATTATCTGTAATATTATATTGATATTTTGCTGTTTTTTCGAATAGTCCTAAGTATTTACAAAATTTGTAAGAAAGTATTTTTTCCTCATTTGTTTCAGGGTGCTGAAGAAAACTTTGGAGGACATCAAGGCAGAAACTTTGGATTGGTGGTTCTCTACATTCTATAATTCTGATTTTAGCTGAAGAAGTCAGGTAAGTTAAAAATATTAAAAAAATACGTTAAGCCTAATAAGTGTGATGATGTTTCTCTTCTTAATATGTGATACTATTCAGCATTCGAATTTAAGTCTTAACAATTTTAAACATGTTAGGATTAGATTATTTGTAATACTATTTGATATTTTGCTGTTTTTCAATAATCCTAAGTATTTACAAATTTGTAAGAAAGTGTTTTTTCCTCATTTGTTTCAGGGTGCTGAAGAAAACTTTGGAGGACATCAAAGGCAGAAACTTTGGAAAATTGGTGGTTCTCTACATTCGATCAATTCTGATTTTAGCTGAAGAAGTCAGGTATGTTAAGAAATATTAAAAAAAATAAGTTAAGCCTAATAAGTGTGATGATGTTTGTCTTCTTAATATGTGATACTATTCAGCATTCGAATTTAAGTCTTAACAATTTTTAAACATGTTAGGATTAGGTTATTTGTAATATTATTTGATATTTTGCTGTTTTTCGAATAGTCCTAAGTATTTCCAAAATTTGTAAGAAAGTATTATTTCCTCATTTGTTTCAGGGTGCTGAAGAAAACTTTGGAGGACGTCAAGGCAGAAACTTTGGAAAATTGGTGGTTCTCTACATTCGATAATTCTGATTTTAGCTGAAGAAGTCAGGTAAGTTAAAAAAATACGTTAAGCCTAATAAGTGTGATGATGTTTCTCCTCTTAATATGTGATAATATTCAGCATTCGAATTTAAGTCTTAACATTTTCTAAACATTTTAGGATTAGATTATCTGTAATATTATATTGATATTTGCTGTTTTTCAATAGTCCTTAAGTATTTACAAAATTTGTAAGAAAGTATTTTTTCCTCATTTGTTTCAGGTGCTGAAGAAAAATTTGGAGGACGTCAAGGCAGAAACTTTGGAAAATTGGTGGTTCTCTACATTCTATAATTCTGATTTTAGCTGAAGAAGTCAGGTAAGTTAAAATATTAAAAAAATACGTTAAGCCTAATAAGTGTGATGATGTTTGTCTTCTTAATATGTGATACTATTCAGCACTCGAATTTAAGTCTTAACAATTTTTAAAAATTTTGGGATTAGATTATTTGTAATATTATATTGATATTTTGCTGTTTTTCAATAGTTTTAAGTATTTACAAAATTTGTAAGAAAGTATTTTTTCCTCATTTGTTTCAGGGTGCTCAAGAAAACTTTGGAGGACATCAATTTTTCTTATTTATTTCAGGGTGCTGAAGAAAACTTTGGAGGACATCAATTTTTCTCATTTGTTTCAGGGTGCTGAAGAAAACTTTGGAGGAAGTCAAGGCAGAAACTTTGGAAAATTGGTGGTTCTCTACATTCTATAATTCTGATTTTAGCTGAAGAAGTCAGGTAAGTTAAAAAAATACGTTAAGCCTAATAAGTGTGATGATGTTTGTCATTCTTAATATGTGATACTATTCAGCATTCGAATTTAAGTCTTGAACAACTTTTTAAACATGTTAGGATTAGAAATATTTGTAATATTATATTGATATTTTGCTGTTTTTCAATAGTCCTAAGTATTTACAAAATTTGTAAGAAAGTAGTTTTTCCTCATTTGTTTCAGGGTGCTGAAGAAAACATTGGAGGACGTCAAGGCAGAAACTTTGGAAAATTGGTGGTTCTCTACATTCGATAATTCTGATTTTAGCTGAAGAAGTCAGGTAAGTTAAAAATATAAAAAAATACGTTAAGCCTAATAAGTGTGATGATGTTTCTCTTCTTAATATGTGATACTATTCAGCATTCGAATTTAAGTCTTAACAATTTTTAAACATATTAGGATAGATATTTGTAATATATATTGATATTTTGCTGTTTTTCAATAGTCCTAAGTATTTACAAAATTTGTAAGAAAGTATTTTTTTCTCATTTATTTCAGGTGCTGAAGAAAATTTTGGAGGATATCAAGGCAGAAACTTTAGATTGGTGGTTCTCTACATTCTATAATTCTGATTTTAGCTGAAGAAGTCAGGTAAGTTAAAAATATTTAAAAAAATACGTTAAGCCTAATAAGTGTGATGATGTTTCTCTTCTTAATATGTGATAATATTCAGCATTCGAATTTAAGTCTTAACAATTTTTAAACATGTTAGGATTAGAATATTTGTAATACTATATTGATATTTTGCTGTTTTTCAATAGTCCTAAGTATTTACAAAATTTGTAAGAAAGTATTTTTTCCTCATTTGTTTCAGGGTGCTGAAGAAAACTTTGGAGGACATCAAGGCAGAAACTTTGGATTGGTGGTTCTCTACATTCTATAATTCTGATTTTAGCTGAAGAAGTCAGGTAAGTTAAAAATATTTAAAAAAATACGTTAAGCCTAATAAGTGTGATGATGTTTCTCTTCTTAATATGTGATAATATTCAGCATTCGAATTTAAGTCTTAACAATTTTTAAACATGTTAGGATTAGAATATTTGTAATACTATATTGATATTTTGCTGTTTTTCAATAGTCCTAAGTATTTACAAAATTTGTAAGAAAGTATTTTTTCCTCATTTGTTTCAGGGTGCTGAAGAAAACTTTGGAGGACATCAATTTTTCTCATTTGTTTCAGGCAAGAAACTTTGGATTGTTTCAGGTGCTGAAGAAAACTTTGGAGGAAGTCAAGGCAGAATCTACTCTACATTCGATAATTCTGATTTTAGCTGAAGAAGTCAGGTAAGTTAAAAATATTAATACGTTAAGCCTAATAAGTGTGATGATGTTTCTCTTCTTAATATGTGATACTATTCAGCATTCGAATTTAAGTCTTAACAATTTTGTACATGTTAGGATTAGATTATTTGTAATATTATATTGATATTTTGCTGTTTTTCAATAGTCCTAAGTATTTACAAAATTTGTAAGAAATAGTTTTTTCCTCATTTGTTTCAGGGTGCTGAAGAAAACTTTGGAGGACGTCAAGGCAGAAACTTTGGATTGGTGGTTCTCTACATTCTATAATTCTGATTTTAGCTGAAGAAGTCAGGTAAGTTAAAAATATTTAAAAAAATACGTTAAGCCTAATAAGTGTGATGATGTTTCTCTTCTTAATATGTGATAATATTCAGCATTCGAATTTAAGTCTTAACAATTTTTAAACATATTAGGATTAGAATATTTGTAATACTATATTGAAATTTTGCTGTTTTTCAATAGTCCTAAGTATTTACAAAATTTGTAAGAAAGTATTTTTTTCTCATTTATTTCAGGCTGCTGAAGAAAATTTTGGAGGATATCAAGGCAGAAACTTTGGAAAATTGGTGGTTCCCTACATTCGATAATTCTGATTTTTGCTGAAGAAGTCAGGTAAGTTAAGAAATATTTAAAAAAATACGTTAAGCATAATAAGTGTGATGATGTTTGTCTTCTTAATATGTGATACTATTCAGCATTCGAATTTAAGTCTTAACAATTTTTAAACATGTTAGGATTAGAATATTTGAAATATTATATTGATATTTTGCTGTTTTTCAATAGTCCTAAGTATTTACAAATTTGTAAGAAAGTATTTTTTTCTCATTTGTTTCAGGGTGCTGAAGAAAACTTTGGAGGACATCTAGGAAGAAACTTTGGATTGGTGGTTCTCTACATTCTATAATTCTGATTTTAGCTGAAGAAGTCAGGTAAGTTAAAAATATTAAAAAAATACGTTAAGCCTAATAAGTGTGATGATGTTTCTCTTCTTAATATGTGATAATATTCAGCATTCGAATTTAAGTCTTAACAATTTTTAAACATGTTAGGATTATAATATTTGTAATACTATATTGATATTTTGCTGTTTTTCAATAGTCCTAAATATTTACCAAATTTGTAAGAAAGTATTTTTTCCTCATTTGTTTCAGGGTGCTGAAGAAAATTTTGGAGGATATCAAGGCAGAAACTTTAGAAAATTGGTGGTTCCCTACATTCGATAATTCTGATTTTTGCTGAAGAAGTCAGGTAAGTTAAGAAATATTTAAAAAAATACGTTGAGCCTAATAAGTGTAATGATGTTTGCCTTCTTAATATGTGATACTATTCAGCATTCGAATTTAAGTCTTAACAATTTTTGAACATGTTGGGATTAGATTATTTATAATATTATATTGATATTTTGCTGTTTTTCAATAGTCCTAAGCATTTACAAAATTTGGAAGAAAGTATTTTTTCTCATTTTTTTCTCAGTTTGTTTCAGGGTGCTGAAGAAAACTTTGGAGGACGTCAAGGCAGAAACTTTGGAAAATTGGTGGTTCTCTACATTCGATCATTCTGATTTTTGCTGAAGAAGTCAGGTATGTTAAGAAATATTAAAAAAAAAACGTTAAGCCTAATAAGTGTGATGATGTTTGTCTTCTTAATATGTGATACTATTCAGCATTCGAATTTAAGTCTTAACAATTTTTGAACATGTTAGGATTAGATTATTTGTAATATTATATTGATATTTTGCTGTTTTTCAATAGTCCTAAGTATTTACAAAATTTGTAAGAAAGTATTTTTTCCTCATTTGTTTCAGGGTGCTGAAGAAAATTTTGGAGGATATCAAGGCAGAAACTTTAGAAAATTGGTGGTTCCCTACATTCGACTATTCTGATTTTTGCTGAAGAAGTCAGGTAAGTTAAGAAATATTTAAAAAAATACGTTAGCCTAATAAGTGTGATGATGTTTCAATATGTGATACTATTCAGCATGAATTTAAGTCTTAACAATTTTTGAACATGTTGGGATTAGATTATTTATAATATTATATTGATATTTTGCTGTTTTTCAATAGTCCTAAGCATTTACAAAATTTTGAAGAAAGTATTTTTTCTCATTTGTTTCAGGGTGCTGAACAAAACTTTAGAGGACATCAATTTTTGTCTTTTGTTTCAGGGTGCGGAAGAAAACTTTGGAGGACATCAATTTTTCGTATTTGTTTCAGGGTGCTGAAGAAAACTTTGGAGGACGTCAAGGCAGAAACTTTGGAAAATTGGTGGTTCTCTACATTCGATAATTCTGATTTTTGCTGAAGAAGTCAGGTATGTTAAGAAATATTTAAAAAAAATACGTTAAGCCTAATAAGTGTGATGATGTTTGTCTTCTTAATATGTGCTAATTCAGCATTCGAATTTAAGTCTTAACAATTTTTGAACATTTTAGGATTATATTATTTGTAATATTATATTGATATTTTGCTGTTTTTCAATAGTCCTAAATATTTACCAAATTTGTAAGAAAGTATTTTTTCCTCATTTGTTTCAGGCTGCTGTAAGAAAATTTTGGAGGATATCAAGGCAGAAACTTTGGAAAATTGGTGGTTCCCTACATTCGATAATTCTGATTTTTGCTGAAGAAGTCAGGTAAATTAAGAAATATTAAAAAAAATACGTTAAGCCTAATAAGTGTGATAATGTTTGTCTTCTTAATATGTGATACTATTCAGCTTTCCAATTTAAGTCTTAACAATTTTTAAACATGTTAGGATTAGATTATTTGTAATATTATATTGATATTTTGCTGTTTTCAATAGTCCTAAGTATTTACAAAATTTGTAAGAAAGTGTTTTTTCCTCATTTGTTTCAGGGTGCTGAGGAAAACTTTGGAGGACATCAACGCAGAAACTTTGGAAGATTGGTGGTTCCCTACATTCGATCATTCTGATTTTTGCTGAAGAAGTCAGGTATGTTAAGAAATATTTAAAAAAAATACGTTAAGCCTAATAAGTGTGATGATGTTTGTCTTCTTAATATGTGCTACTATTCAGCATTCGAATTTAAGTCTTAACAATTTTTGAACATGTTAGGATTAGATTATTTGTAATATTATATTGATATTTTGCTGTTTTTCAATAGTCCTAAGTATTTACAAAATTTGTAAGAAAGTATTTTTTCCAAATTTGTTTCAGGGTGCTGAAGAAAATTTTGGAGGACATCAAGGCAGAAACTTTGGAAAATTGGTGGTTCCTTACATTCGATCATTCTGATTTTTGCTGAAGAAGTCAGGTATGTTAAGAAATATTTAAAAAAATACGTTAAGCCTATTAAGTGTGGTGATGTTTGTCTTCTTAATATGTGCTACTATTCAGCATTCGAATTTAAGTCTTAACAATTTTTGAACATGTTAGGATTAGTTTATTTGTAATATTATATTGATATTTTGCTGTTTTTCAATAGTCCTAAGTATTTACAAAATTTGTAAGAAAGTGTTTTTTCCTCATTTGTTTCAGGATGCTGAAGAAAATTTTGGAAGATATCAAGGCAGAAACTTTGGAAAATTGGTGGTTCCCTACATTCGATACTTCTGATTTTTGCTGAAGAAGTCAGGTAAATTAAGAAATATTTAAAAAAATACGTTAAGCCTAATAAGTGTGATAATGTTTGTCTTCTTAATATGTGATACTATTCAGCTTTCGAATTTAAGTCTTAACAATTTTTGAACATGCTAGGATTAGATTATTTGTAATATTATATTGATATTTTGCTGTTTTTCAATAGTCCTAAGTATTTACAAAATTTATAAGAAAGTGTTTTTTCCTCATTTGTTTCAGGGTGCTGAAGAAAACTTTGGAGGACGTCAAGGCAGAAACTTTGGAAAATTGGTGGTTCTCTACATTTAATCGTTCTGATTTTTGCTGAAGAAGTCAGGTATGTTAAGAAATATTTAAAAAAATACGTCAAGCCTAAGTGTGATGATGTTTGTCTTCTTAATATGTGATACTATTCAGCTTTCGAATTTAAGTCTTAACAGTTTTTAAACATGTTAGGATTAGATTATTTATAATATTGTATTGATATTTTGCTGTTTTTCAATAGTCCTAAGTATTTACAAAATTTGTAAGAAAGTGTTTTTTCCTCATTTGTTTCAGGGTGCTGAAGAAAATTTTGGAGGACATCAAGACAGAAACTTTGGAAAATAGGTGCTTCCCTACAGTCTATAATTATGGTTTTTGCTGAAGTAGTCAGGTAAGTTAAAAATATTTACAAAATACGTTAAGCCTAATAAGTTTGATGATGTTTTTCCTCTTAATATGTGATACTGATTAGCATTCGAATTTAAGTCTTAAACATTTTTGGAATAATTTAGAATATTACAAAATCTACATGTTTTATGATTTATATTTAAGGTTTGGGTTTTTTTGTTAATAATAAACGTGGATTTTTTAATTTTAACTATAAGTGTTGATTATTCAGATAAAAGTATATGTTAATGAATCAAACATATTTCTTAAAATTATTCATACACCAGTTTATACAGCAAAATTTAACTGATTTTCATTTTTCAACACTTTGAATTTAAATAATTTAGAGAGCTATTTTGTACATCCCACCGTATTAACGAGACTAGCTCGACCGGGATATACTAAAGATATTTTGTAAGTTCTTAAGTTCAACTTCAATTTGTCTATCTTGGTTTTTCGCAATAATGTCGAAAAGTTGGTTTAAAATAATAGTAAACGTTGCACTAAATGTACGAATATGCGACAGCCAGCTAGCAGTGCACTGACAATAGCTGTCAAGGCACATGGACGGGTCTAGAATTTTCTTAAGGTGGAAGCACGAGATGAAAATTATGGTAAATTATATTATTATATGTTTTTTCTCAGCAGTTTATTACGTTTTTATTTGCAGAACTATTGCCTGCTCATATTGGTCTATTTTTTCATTGGTTTATAAAGTTAATGGTTACCTGTATACAGTTTACTTATATTAAGTGACTTTTTTCCACTGACTATCAGCCACTGTCAAAACATCCATCGTTAAAGTCACATTTCAAAAGCAATATTAATACACTTTATGACACTATGAAAAAAATCCAAGATATACGAAGTGAAGTGCATTTTATATATTTTGCATCTCGCCTATCGAACTATCGTGGTTAATACGAGACGTCCTGGAAAATATGTCTACAAATTATTTAAATTGCAATTCTGCAAGATCTACTTAACCTATAATATTAATCTTCAGTGTTATTAATCTCAACATACGAGTGTATGTCACAGGAAAAATTCTGAAAGTAACTGTTTATTTTTCAGAACTCAAGAAACAGCAACTACGTTGTTACCGTTTAAGCCCGTACCCTAAATGGATAGTAGATGCTTTTCAGTTAGGATCTTTATTTCCATATATTCAATATGGAGTACTGTTTTTTCAGTTATTTTCCTACAATGTAGAAAATTGCTGTGGTATTCTTTAACCACAGACGAACTATATTGAAACTGCCCAGTTCAATCAGGGTTTAATTTCGTTTCAATAGAATGTGGACAGCGGACAATATGTTTTTACTCTTTTAATTTTGGAATTCTAAAGCGAACGATTCAGAGCTACTATTGTCAGAGATGTACCAAAAAGCTTCTCAATCTTAAGGCGCTTGAGGCATAGTTCCAATTCAACGCCAGATATCCCAAGGAGGGGGTCTACGAGGTCTGAGTAAGCTGCCGGTTACATACTTAGGCAAGCCGGCGAAGATGGTTTTGCTTGGAATCTCCATAAACTTTTTCAATGGGTTTTTCATCCCTATCACCCACTGAAATCATGTTGAGAACGAAAAGTTCTTAACATTTCCTGCGCTCCATTAGCTTTCCATTAAGCATTAAGCATTGTTGGGAACGTAGTTCCCATTCCCTCTATGTGACCTAAGGAGAACTCTTCACGAAGTTTTGTCAGAAGTGTGAGGGGACACTTCTCAGACCTCACCGGCGCTTGAGGCATAGTTCCAATTCAACGCCACATACTCCAAGGAGGGGGTCTACGAGGTCTGAGCAAGCTGGCTCTACATACTTTGGCAAGCCGGTGAAGATAGTTTTGCTTGGCATCTCCATTAACTTTTTCAGTGGGTTTTTCATACCTATCACCCACTGAACTCTTCAGTTCTTAACATGTCCTGCGCTCCATTAGCTTTTTCCCAAAAGCTAGATTCCCATGGATTAAGCGCTGTTGGGAACGTAGTTCCCACTCCCTATATGTGCCCTAAGGAGAACTCTTCACGACGTTTGTCAGAAGTGTGAGGGGACACTTCTCAGACCTCACCGGCGCTTGAGGCATAGTTCCAATTCAACGCCACATACTCCAAGGAGGGGGTCTACGGGGTCTGAGCATGCTGGCTCTACATACTTTGGCAAGCCGGTGAAGATAGTTTTGCTTGGCATCTCCATTAACTTTTTCATGGGTTTTCATACTATCACCCACTGAAACTCTTCAGTTCTTAACATGTCCTGCGCTCCATTAGCTTTTTCCAAAAGCTAGATCCCATGATTAAGCGCTGTTGGGAACGTAGTTCCCACACCCTCAGGAGAACTCTTCACGAAGTTTGTCAGAAGTGTGAGGGGACACTTCTCAGACCTCAAAGTTCCAATTCAACGGATACTCCAAGGAGGGGGTCTACGGGTCTGAGCATGCGGCTACATACTTTGGCAAGCCGGTCTTGGCATCTCCATTAACTTTTTCAGGGGGTTTTTCTACCTATCACCACTGAACTCTTCAGTTTTACATGTCCTGCGCTCCATTAGCTTTTTCCCAAAAGCTAGATTCCCATGGATTAAGCGCTGTTGGGAACGTAGTTCCCACTCCCCATATGTGCCCTAAGGAGAACTCTTCACGACGTTTGACAGAAGTGTGAGGGGACACTTATCAGACCTCACCGGCGCTTGAGGCATAGTTCCAATTCAACGCCACATACTCCAAAGAGGGGGTCTACGGGGTCGCTAGTCGAAGCTCGCATTTTCATGTCGAACTAGTGCCTGCAGTTCTCTATGGAAGCATATGAATCTTGTTATTTTTCATTAACAAATGGTTATAATAGCCAGTAGTCCACGTCCCGTGTCTACGTTGACGATATAAGTTTGTATACTCAGAATGGCTTTCTGAAGTTTCATGAGGGCGATGCAGAGCCTTGTCCTTCAAATAAGCAACGTGACCCTTGCCTGACATCTAGGCGCTTGTGGCATGGTTCCAATACAACGCCAGATATCCCCTGATGGGTTCTTTGATTGAGGGTGAGCTGATGATGCACTTGTCGGGCAGGTGATCAACGTTTGACTGGAATTTCGGAGTAAGTTGTTTTGTGTTGCACATTTATTCTGTCAGCAACGACATTAAATTTTCTTTCACATTTCGGAGTCCACATTCAGTTGGTTCATATCCATTTTTTGTACGGCTTATGACGTGTAACACTCCGAAGATACCACTTACCAAGTTGGACCATCGACCCTGCCCCAAGGACATGGAGGAATGCTGGAAACGAGGATAGGACCACTGTCAATAGGATACCACTGGACCAAGTTGGACCGTTGGACCGTCAGCCCTGGACCAAGGACGTGGAGGAGGAGGATTCGATGGAGGATCGCCGTAAACGAGGATAGGACCACTGTCAACAGGATAGCGCTGGACCAAGTTGGACCGTCAGCCTTGCACCAAGGACGTGGAGGATTCGATGGAGGAACGCCGTAAACGAGAATGGGACCACCTTCAACTTCAATCATACCAAAGTTTCTTCAAAAATAAGAGCGATAAGTTATATGGCAGCTATCAACTGCAACTACAGAGTAATTTCAACTCATTTGAACAACTCCAAATTAAAATAGAGAACACCGCTATTAAACCGACTAAACTATGAATGGAAATCAGATGCAGATCAGCAAATACCTAGGGGTGTTTTCAGTCTAAGTAATAATAAACACCGCATTTAGCAGTATGCAAGGAAGGACTACTGCGACCAGATGTCTGAACATAGAAGCCTGTGGAACTGCGGACCAACAGATGACCTTTCCAGATGATATTTTTAGTATCCAAGAAAGGATAACTGCGGCCAGAGGTCTGGAAATGGAAGCATGTGGAACTACGGACCAACAGATGACCTTTTCAGAAGATATTTCTTCCAGGGACAGAATTACATCTACAGCATTTCTTTGTACTTTTTCTTGAACTATTTTAGGTATCTTTAAAGTTTGTTTTGTACTAATACTCTGTATATAGAAAAAAACCAAACGTTTCAATGTGTGTGTCTAACCCTATAATTTGCAGCTCTCATTGGTCGTGTTAATTGACAACATAGTTTGATATAGACCTCGAAACGTCGGGTTTTTTTAAATACAGAGTTTGCATTGAATGTAGTTATTCACCTCAAACTTTAAAGATACTGCAATATTTTTTTACTGAATAGTCATAATTTTTAAGTCTATTTTAATATTGTTAGCTGTTAGTTTAATAAAAGCATCATTATTGAATTTTTAATTTGCAATTTTTAAATCAAAATTGTAAAAGACAATTTATAAAATGTTATGTTTTAAAATGTTATTTGTACTGAATTGTCCACAGATTGATTTTTTTAGTGTGTGTAATTGTATATATAAAGTATGAAAATAATTGTTAATCTGAAGGTTTTAGACAATATGTAACTCGTTCCTCGAAGTTTCCTTGTACTTCTATGGTCTTGAAGTGCTTGACCTCACAACGTTTCAATAGCTTTGGATCTGCTATTGTCACCAGGTGAACGATGGGGAATTCAGATTATTCGTCGTATTTATATTCTTAAACGGTCATGCTCATTGGGTCGCTAAATCCCCTGTCTCGTCCAATCATCGTAGCCGGACCTGGCGATTGGTTGTCGGCATTACGTAGCGACAGTGGCTCAAGAAGAGGTCTCCTAACGTATTTAATTTGGACGCTGGGCTCACTGATTACCACTGGACACCAGGGTTAAGGAGTACCGCATAGCTACTCAAAGGGGAGAGTTAACAAAGTCTGCATTAGCTAATCACGCATGGACCGATCACCACAACATCAATTTGGACCAGGCAAGGGTAATTCACAAGGAACAGCACTGGTATAAAAGAAAATTCATCGAGACGGCTTACATAATCTCTAATGATAATCAGCCATCCCAGCGTCCAAATTAAAAACGTTTAGAGACCTCTTCTTGAGCCAGTGGCGCTACGCATCGCCTACAACCAAGCGCCAAGTCCGGCTACGCTGATTGGACGAGACAGGGAATTAGGCGACCCAATGAGCTTGACTGGGTTGCCTTGACTGGAATGAGGGTATAAATACGACTTATAATCTGAATTTTCCATCATTCACCTGATGACGATAGCAAATCCAAAGCTACTGAAACCTTGTGAGATCAATCGTTTCAAGACGATGAAAAATTATTTTCATTTTTTATTGAGTTTTGATATTTCTTCCACGAGGAGAATTATATTTACACCATTTCTTTTTATTTAACTATATTATGTATCAAAGTTTATTTTGAACAAAAACTCTGTATATTTTGAAAAAACCAAACGTTTCAATGTTTATGTCTGACCCTATAATTTGCAACTGTTATCAATGATGTTAATTGACAACATAGTTTGATATAGACCTTGAAACGTCGGGATTTTTTTCAGTTTTCATTGAATGTAATTACACAACGTCAAATCTTAAAGATACTGCATTGTTCTCTACTGTATAGAGTCATCATTTTTCCGTCTGTTTTAACATAAATACATGTTAATTTAATAAAAGCCTCACTATTGAATTGTTGATTTGAAATTTTTATATCAAAATTATAAAAACAATTAATAAAATGTTAAGTTTTGAAATGCTATTTGTGTTGCATTTGTACACTGTATGCAGTTGTATATGTAAAGTATGAAAATAATTATTCTAATTTTTTTATCGAGTTTTGATATTTCTGTGTACTTTTTATTTAACTATTTTATGTATCTTCAAAGTTTATTTTGAACAAAAACTCTGTATATTAAGCGGAAAACCAAACGTTTCAATGTTTATGTCTAACCCTATAATTTGCAGCTTTCATTGGTCATGTTAATTGACAACATAGTTTGATATAGACCTCGAAACGTCGGGTTTTTTTTTCAATACAGGGTTTTCATTGAATGTAGTTATCCTCATCAAACTTTAAAGATACTGCAATTTTTTCTATTTTATAGAAACATCGTTTTTCAGTCTATTTGAAAATTGTTACAAGTTAATTTAATAAACTATTGAATTGTTAATTTGAATTTTTTATATCAAAATGTAAAAGACAGTTAATAAAATGTTATGTTTTGCAATGTTTGTATTGAATTGTTCACTGTGTGATTTTTTTAGGGTGTATATAAAGTACGAAAATAAGTATTCTAGTTTTTTTATCGAGTTTTGATATTTCTGTGTACTTTTTATTTAATTATTTTATGTATCTTCAAAGTTTATTTTGAACAAAAACTCTGTATATTAAGCGGAAAACCATACGTTTCAATCTTTATGTCTAACACTATAATTTGCAGCTTTCATTGGTCATGTTAATTGACGACATAGTTTGATATAGACCTCGAAACGTCGGGTTTTTTTTTTAATACAGGGTTTTCATTGAATGTGGTTATCCACATCAAACTTTAAAGATATATAGTCGATTTTTCAGTCTATTTGAATATTGTTACAAGTTAATTTAATAAACGTCTTACTATTGAATTGTTAATTTGAAATTTTTATATCAACATGTAAAAGCCAGTTAATAAAATGTTATGTTTTGCAATGTTTGTATTGAATTGTTCACTGTGTGATTTTTTAGGGTTTTGATATTTTGATATTTCTTCCAGGGGGAGAATTTCATTTCTGTGTACTTTTTATTTTTCAGTTAATTTTAATATTGTTACAAGTTAGTTTAATAAAAGTTTCACTATTGAATTGTTAATTTGAATTTTTTATATCAACATTGTAAAAGGCAGTTAATAAAATGATTTGAAAAGTTGTTTGTATTCATTTGTTCACAATGTGAATTCTTTACCCTGTACAATTGCATATATAAAGTAAGTCAATAATTATTATATTTTTTATTATTTATTATTATCAAGTTTTGCCATAAATTGTTGTTTTTTAATGATAACTATAATTGGCTATGCTTGCCAGATTTATTATATGTGGATTCGTTCTCTGGGGTCGGGTACTCACTGGCAAGGAGAATGAAGTGGGTGTGACGCCAATTAAAAATACTTTTGAGTAAAAAATAAAAGATGCCGATATGTTGTAAATAATTATAAGGTTAATGATTAATTTCCAAGCATTTATTTTTTTTTACTAATTTCATTAAAACGAAAAAATTTAAAACAGAAAAAATGTTAATAGCGGATAATTAATTTTTTATCGCAAAAATTTAAATTGCAAGCTTACTGACGAGGAAAGAGACGGACGACGGACGGTCACTCTGTGATATTATTTTCTCGTGCTTTATTTTTTAGATTCTCTAGATATAGAATTCTAGACATAAGTTCATCCTGTATATACTCACTGGCAAAAAATTTTAAAAAATTAAAATTTTGAGTATAAAATACAAGCAGTTTATTTTTTTTACAAACTTTCTTATCTAAATTTTGACAAACTTTAAAATATGCAAAGCTGTAAAGCTTGAATATTTGTAGATACAACAGGAGGTCACATTCATGAATCTGTCAAAAAATAATTATTCTATTACACTATAAAGGTGCGTATGTTTTAAATCTCCGGATAACAAATTTTGCTTCGTTGGGTAGCGCTAAATCGACAGACATCATTATATAGTTAGTTAACTTGCCCCTTTGTCTAAAAAACGGTTTATGGTGTTTCACGTTTTTTGTTTTTTTGGTTGGTAGGAAAATATACAACCTATGGTATTTGTGGAACGCTCAGATTAGCTGCAGGCCTTTGGCAGAGCTGTAAACGAGCTCTGTGCGGTTCAGGCAGTAGGTTGCGTCGAAGTGACAGGCACACACGAAACTGGGGGCGAAAATTAACCACTGAGCCATCGAACAATATATAATCGCTACAAAAGCCCTATTTTAATTTCCAGTAAGGACACAATGAATGCTTTGTATGTGTTTACATGGGACATAGCCTATAAAACCCCATTAGATAGATAAATCGAAATAAAAGCACCATAACTGTCGTACTTGCGTTCTTACACTCATTGAGCACCTGCCTACTTTGCGCCCGCCTGGCAATTGTGTTATGTGAAATTTCTTAACAAAATTGTAAGTTATGCTATATATTATACGGATACCCTTATTATACTCGGGATTTCTGCTAGCAACAAATTATGGTATGAAGGTATAGTTTGGTGACTTGATCAGGAGCACTCGCAAAAGAAGAAATTTGATTTAAGGGGTACTTCTGGGGGGACTAAAAAATCGACCGTTCCCCTCCCCTGATCTCCGAAACTTTACTGAACCTAAAATTTTGAAAAAAAATAGAAAATATAGAACGTTGCCCGAACTGGAAAAATAAGGAGAAACCATTAATTTTTTGGGGGGGCAAATCGTTAATATATCATGAAAGGTCTCATTCTGCACAAATATATTTTTTTCATATTTTAAAAAAATTAATTAAAAGTACCATTTACCCATCCCCCCCCCCTTATCTCCGCAGCTGTCTGAATTTACTGGAAAAATAAGGAGAAACATCTAGTTTTCAGCAAATTACAGAATTAAATGGCTAACCCATCATGTTATATATCAGATGAAAGGGCGCCGACGAAAATAAACATATGTTCCCCCCCCTTATCTCCGAAACCATTGGAAAATTTTGATGTTATAGCTAGAACTTTACTGGAAAATAATAATATTGCAAAATAAGTGAAATTAAAATTAAAATTATTTCTAACCCATCATGTTATATATCAAATGGGGCTTATTATGTATATTTTTTCATATTTTTAAAATAAATTATTTTAAAGGATGTTAAAACATACCTCCCCTAATATTCATTTTGTTAAAGAATTAAATGGAAAATAAAAAATTAAACATAAGTCAAATCACAGTTATTTTTTGACCAATTCAGGAAAAATAAGTCTTTAATATTAATAATGCATTCAATCTCATTTATCAAATGACTCGTTAGAATATACAAATTAATTGTTTACTTCATAAAGATATAAAAATTCTCATTTCTCGTTTTATTTCAGAATCTGGGCTCACTTGAAATTAAACCTATAGCAAAGGTTTCAGACTTACTTTATGTTTACAAATATATCATATTTTT
>JAVLUE010000128.1:0-20001 GCA_034190945.1 Octodonta nipae
AATTATATTTGTTTCGGCAATTGTAGGAAATAAACAAATATAATGTATATATCCTGCTTAAAATTTGTTTTTCGTTTTAATAAAGACTCTAAATCGCTCTTTGGGATATATTAACACGTAAAGTGCGGTGGTGGTTGTAAGTTGTCCACCAATCGCTGAAAAAACATCTGTGGCCGCGGTGGGCAGAAGGTGCCAATCAAGCAGTTTTACTGTTTGTCGTGGTAGACAATAGCCTGCCACTAGAGCCATACAATATATGCTATTTCTCTATGTTTGGTTTTCGTGTTGGTGATCAATGTTGTCCACCTGATCTTGGCTCTTTTGATTGTCAACTAATTATTATTAAAAAAAGCAAAAAGCGACCGATTTATTTTTCCATAAATATAAAGCCATTGTCGTTGTCAATGGCTTTATATTTATTGATGACAGCGAAGTCAGAATAGACTTTGAAACGTTTGGTATTCCTGCAATATACGTCGTTTTATTTCTATTGTGGTGATATTGCCCAAAAAAAAAAACATAAAAGTAATCAAGAATATGTCACAAACAACGTTTAGAAGACAAACTTGTGTGTACTGACTAGATTCGTATTGTGTTTTTTTTGCTAGTAGATGGCCAGATTTAACCTGGATTTTTTTCTTTGGGGGTATTTAAAGACCCGCATGTATGCTACTTCTCCAGAGTTACTGAGACATCGTATGCAAAAATAATGTGGCCGACTTACTCCAGACATTTTTTCCAATATGCGCAATGAATTTGACTTTTGCACGATTATAGCACTGCCTTGCAGTGGATGGAGACCACTTCGGACTCTTAATTCTTATATTTCTATAAAATTATATAAAATAATCCTGATTATCCAGAAAGGAATTATAGCTATGCCCCAAAGACTTAAAAAGTGATTAGGACGCCCCGGTAGTGATTGGTTTGTGTTAGTATTAGTGAAAAAGCTGGAGGTCCAAGGATGCCCCGTCCTGTATATGGTTTGTAAATAATCCCCCATTTAACATTCATTTTACGAACAAATTATGATTTCAAGTATTAGATAAAATTAGTCGTTATTTAAATTAATCTCCAAAACATTTAATGGTACGCTAAGAACATTGGTTTATTTCAGTAGGTTCAAGAGACAGTTTTTTCCGTTTACATTTTTATTTGGACTAAAAGTCATAGTACATTGATGAAATTAACAATTTTGTATTTCAAAACTGCTAGATGGTATCAAGGGTCTTTATCCATGGCCACTCTTCAATGAGAAACCCTTAAAGAAGAAGAAGAAGAAACCATTTCGAAAATCCGTTATACGGGCCCTTCCCTTGTCAAAGGTATAATAAAATGATTTAAAATCCATTGTCAGTTTCATTTTTGTCGTGACAGCAAAAATTTTTAAGTGAATTGTCTATTTTAATAATTATTATTCGTCAATAACATCAGAGATCAGAAAACGGGGCAGCATATGTGTTTTCAAAATTATACCCATCCATGGTTATTAAAAATAATCCAAAGTTATATCTTAAATGAAAAAGAAGCGTTTAAATTAAAGTCTTTCTTGCTAGACTTTTTCCTTTTTTCAAACGATCCCCTTAGGGTACAATAATGGACTTGATTTACTTTGGATCTTATTGCCCAGCCACAATTTTAATAATCTTGTAGATTATTTTAACCTGTAAACTATGTACAGGGGCGAGACAGCCTGTGACTTTCGGCTTATCACTATTCACTCTTCGAGCCTCTTTAATCACTTTCGAGCGTCTTTATGGGGGCAAGAGATTCTATGTTATCAGGTATAATTTAAATTTTTAACTTTAACTTAATTACTAACTTAGCCTAACACACACACACACACATGCGGCTGCCCGGCCATCTTGACCGGTAGTCCATTAAACCTTTGTTAGATTACACCTTTGACAAGGGAAGGGAGAAGACGTGTAATGTTGCCAGCAAAATTGTGCCGATTAGGCACCAATTTCTTGAAAATGAAATCATTCTATACTTCCCGCAAGTATTGAATGAATGCTCTTTCATTCAGAAATCACAAATTATTTTAACAAATTAAGGAATTCCGCCCAAAAAACGCCACACTTTCATATCATTGATCACTTAGAGTATGTACCTTCTGGAGATAGCCTGTAAGGCACAAAATCGTGGCAAGGCTAGAAAGAGAGGGCAATAGAGACAGTAACAGGCTGTTTTACTTTGTGGGTGAAAGCAGCCAATGAACAACATACTGATCGTATTTTATTGGAAGCACTGCCAAAATTAGGGAATGTCTTCGATGACACATTACGTATAATATGCAAAAAAATGGATTAGATGTTGCGGTTTTAATTCAATGCTGGTTCAATGCAAGTATATAATTGACGAAGGACCTTTAGCGGAACAATCAATAAACACGTGCCGTCACGTAAACGAATCACCAAATAAAAGTTAATCACTAACCTTTTACGTCGAAGCTCTGCAAAAGGTGTTTTCTTGGTTCTTCTTTCTTCAGAGGCTAGCCCCGCAGCGACAGGAACTGTTTTTTTAGAGCTTCGATTGGACAACACGTTACACAAAAAATAGCGACGTAATGCTCATTGATTGAGCAAACAAAAAATGCGGGTTTAACAGCAAATGATGCGCTTTTGTAAACACAAAAGAAACAAAATGAAAGCGGTTTAGCGGTTGTTCCGACCGGAACTAATAACTCGCGGAATCGTAACACTATAACAACAAAAAGCGGCCGTCTCTTCAGACGGAATCAAAAGTGTCCGTATAGTTCGGAATACAATACACGAAACACGAATACTGTCTATATTTTACACGCAAAAAACACTTAAAATTAGCATTAGCGCGACGGAAGGTTTTGGAAGAGGTGCAGAAGTTTAAAAATCAATGAAGTAATTCAATCAAATTTGAACTATACACTAAACAAATTGCGGGAACGCACCATTCCGCCAGCCTTGTATTACTAATTTCAAAACTAAGGGTCCACTGGCAGTGGACAGAGCTTCAAAGTACCACTTGCAGTTCTAACTGTAGTAACACGTACAACACCATCACCTCTAGGATGTACGTCAATAATGCGCCCTACTGGCCAATTCAAAGGAGGGGAAGTGTCTTGCTTCAAAATAACAAGAGTACCTGGCTTAACAACCTCCGAGGGATCAGTCCATTTGCTCCGTTGATGAAGAGTATGTAAATATTCTTGCGACCAACGTTTCCAGAATGCCTGACGCAAACGACTTAATAACTGCCATCTGTTGAGACGATTAGATGGGACAGATAAGAAATCAGATTCAGGAGGTGCTGTTAAAGATTCCATTGTACGAAACATTCCAGGACTCAAGGCGGTAAGATCCGATGGATCGTTGCTACAAGGGGTTATAGGTAGCGAGTTTAAAACTGCTTCGACCTGCGCAAATACAGTAGAAAGTTCTTCGTAGGTTCTCCAACGACACGTCTTAAGTGAGCTTTAACGGATTTAATTCCGCTCTCCCATAGTCCTCCAAAGTGAGGAGCCGAAGGGGGATTGAAATGCCAAGAAATGGCACTGTCTTCTCCCTTCCCTTATCAAAGGATTACACACTGAGTGACATGTCATATGTAACTGGATTTTTTTGGTTTAAGTGAATAAAATATATTTTTGTAATCGATCTGAAATTTAAACGTCCTGTATCTACAATTATTAGATCTTTCAAATGGGTATATTAAATATTGGAGTTGCCATTAAAAAAATGTGTATACAATGTGGTCTGTATATTAATGACGTCATGAAAGATCTATTTATGTCCATTTTTGCGTATTATTAAATTATTGTTGACGTGTCCGAGGTTTTTTCTTTTTTTATCTGGATAGATTTGATGTTTCATACTTTACGTGTACACTGTATATAATTACAAGTAGATACAGTTTTTCACGCGCTTACGGCACTGACAAAAACTACTTTCATTCACCTTTTTTCAGTAATTACAACTTCGTTATATATCATAACGTTTTCAGATGGTGTTGCATATAATTTTGCTAACAAACGTTAATTGCGTTTGGATCACTAAGCAGGTGCCATTAAATGTTTCGGCACAAATGCCGGGATAATTGATTCTTTTTGTGCAAAAAATATGGCGCTTAACTACGTTGGCTCGCAATGGATATTTGATTTCATGAAAAAACCTTAATGGAAATATTGATTCACTGGGTAAAATATTCACGGTATCTAACAAATATGTTTGAGATTTTACGTGGAAACGGTAAATAATGGTTTCCAAAGACGCACTGTTTGTAACACAATTTTATTATGTAACATGAAATATAAACTGTGTACAGGGTAGACAAATTTTGATGTTTATATAGGACAAATCAGTAACTGTAAAAGATACAAAAAATGGAAAACCCATTCTCGACCTCTTTATACTGGCGTCGTTTGTTTTTGAATTAAAAACAAAAGTTCAAATTTTCGGGTTTTGGCTACATGCCCATATCTTGGTTATTTGTAAAGTTAGGGGGGAAACAGCTTTAACACTGTGAAGTCACTTTTGGGCGTAGGAATAAAATAATAATTTCTCATTTTTGTACATCTGTCTTTAGTAGGCGTGCGTCATCTGACCCAATAAATCAATAATGTTAATACAGCCTGCTTCTTTATCACGTTCAATTTCTAAACAACTAAATGTCTTATGAAAATTACGAAAAATTCGATATGTTAGAAGTTAGAATGTTTTATTCTAAGTGACAAAAATTCTATGGCATCCGTAACATATGATAAAATAATACTTGATGGACTTGGTGGTTTCCAGGAATTCATCCGCCGGGATGACGATGTTTCTGCTTACGCTTCTAGTTACTCGAATGCTAAAATGTTCAGTAGCGCGCGCGCTGTTATATAGTCGCGGTTCGGCGCTTATCGGTTGATATCGTGATCGGCTGGCTATGATTGGCCCTTGACGCTCAGTTGCCACATCTCCCGCTCGCTGATTGGTTATTTCCGGTTGAGGTGCTATAGGGCGGAGCCTGGCCGGTACGGTGTTTAATAGAATTTTACAAGAATTCGATAAGTTCCGTTTAGACTGAAGCCTCTTCGCGATGTCAATAGCATCTCTTACGAGCCTCGATTTCGGGGGCTTTATATTTGGCAGTACTCTGGTATTCTCAAAGTCTATTCGGTGTGACGTCGTGTAGGCAAGCGGCACACTAAATGGTACTGTGCTCTGTGATAGCCGAAAGGAGAACTCGAGATTGAGTGCCAAAAAAGTGCACCATCTCGCTCGGCAGTGTTTAACTCAAACTGTGTGCTCCCTTTTCACATTAACATTTTTTTTTTAAATGTTTTTACCTTGAATTTGTAATCTAATCTTTTGTCTTAAATATATCCAATAACATTAAATTTAAACGATTCGTGTTCTATAAACTTAATGAATCACTGACGTAAAACAACCCATAGTTAGAGTTTGCGTAAATGTGGTTGCCTATATTTAAGGTATGTATTCTAAACGTAGAGTTTTTGTAATTCGGAATATAATTGATTGTAGATGTTTTTGTTTGTTTATAAGGTACAAAATATGGCAAGGAGAGAGTTTAAAAATGCTGTACGCGAATGTATATATTTTGTTAAATTGTACTTTCCAGGCACAGGAAAAACAAATGAAAGTCATAAAAGTGGGTTATAATAATCGTCAACTGTCAACTCTTCTATTATGCTATATGGCACAATTGCGCCATAACACTGTATTTGACTGTACTGACACCACAGATCATAGAGAAACTGACACTGACACACTGAACCGTGCGTGTGTTGAGGTGTCAACACTACAAAATCTGAAGTATTATCCATCACTAAATGGTCTGGGTGCTCATGAGAATTAGCATGAAGGTATTTGTTGGTGTGAGTTACTTTCCTATATAGTGTATGGCCAAGGGTTCCATCTTATCATCTTAGGACTGCCAAATGTATATTTTTGTTCATGAATTTCCAGGATATATAAAATTGTATCATTATAAAATTTATTTTTATGAAAAAGTTGGTTAAAATTGAAGTTTGAAAATTAGAATTCGAAAACCTTCCGACTCCCCCAATGTCAAAGAAAAAATAATATTTAAAAATAAAATTCTTGTGTAAAATCTTTTTCAAACACCCATCTACCCCTATATAAGATATTTAATATATTAGCATAAAATATCATATGTAATTTATGATGTTCCCAAAGGTTATTATTGAAGTGAAATTAGAGCCATGTCAGTATATTTGCATATAGAAATCTTTTTTTTGTTCAGCATTGTTGTGACATCTTTTAAATGTTTCTAAACAAACAGAAATAATGTATGATCTAGTAGATATCTTTACCTGAATGTTATAATCTATTGAGTACACTAACAGATGGCGCACATGGTATAACAGTTAAACCAGATATCCTTGTTATTTTTCCGTATGGCATAGGTAATTGTTTTTGTCGTGACAGGAATTAAAACGATTTATCGTTGATTCTTTCATTTGATTATTTCCGTTCTAGCAGATTGAAATGAATGGTTCTGATAATAGATAATTACAAAAATGTTAATGCATTCTATAAAAATTAATGATATTTATTTAATCATATATTTCTAATGAACGGCACTTAATATGATTATTCTGAGGTTATTAGGAAGTTTTACCTGAAAAGCATTTAATATAAATTTTAATATATAATATATACAGTTAAAGACCCCAATTAAAACTCAGTTGTAAAGTTTCATATGATAGAATGGATTTACAATACTTGCAGAAAGAAAAATTGAACAGCTAATTTTTTTCCCTTTAATAGGAAGAGAGGTATAAAATAGAAATTTTCCAAAAACAGCATAGAGTTTAATAATTTTCTAAATTCTGGTTTTAATACAAAAATATTAGATTTTTGTTTGAAAAAATATGCACATTATTCGAATTAACATATTAGCTATTGCCTCAGACTCTTGCCCCGTTATGATGCAGAAAAATGTCTGTAATAGGCGATAAAAAGGGGCGGGGGTCATTCCATGTCAAATCGACAAATAGTAGGACGCGACCCCCACCGATTCGGATGAATATTGGTGGAGAGTTTTGTCTCATCATAAAACGAAGTTCTGCCAAAGGAAAAAATGTTAAAATTTTCCTAAGAGATATTCAAAATTAAAAATTTCACTGTTTTTCCGATTTTATGAGTTTAGTTATTTAATATTTCAGAAACTAATGAATATTAAAAAAACCCTGGTACATTTTTAGAAGACACTTAGGGGTATGAGAAAAAAAATTTTTGAAAAAAAAAATGTTGAAAATTATCAAAATTAAAAAATTTAAAATTTTTCAAAATCGTGAAAAGTAACCATCGCGGGAAAATTCTGGCCTCAAAATTTTTTATATTATTCCTCTAACATATCTAAAGAAATTCTAAAATTTTCAGAGAGGTGTTCTTTTTTGTTTCAAAGATATGAATTTTTGAATTTTAGCAAAATAGTTTTTTCTATTTTTTCAACTTTTTTTGTTAAATATCATTATTCTACCACATGAATACCGAAATTTGAGGTCTAAACTATTTTTCTTATGTTAATGGGACGTAAAACCATAAATATCTCAAAATATATTATAGATTTAACTTTAAATCAAAACTTAAATAATGTTAAAAGTGTCACACTCTGCCATCTATGTTCCCATTAGTGAAATCACTACTATCGATAGAGCCCATGCCAGAATTCACTAGAGGGCGCTATTTCTTATTATAAATAGTACCTGGGTGACCGAGCTTCACTCGTAAATTCAAAGTTCCATCATAAATATACATATATCAAAATAATCGGACATTTGCTTTGTAAACTTATTTTGAACTACCTAATATAATATTTTTTTCTTACATTTTTTAAATTACATTGTGTAATCCTACAATTCTGCTCTCTCCTGTATTTCAACCACCCTATATATGCAACTGCTTATGCATAACCTGTATACAGAGTGATTAAAAAATGTTTTCAATTGAATTGTACCTTAATTAAAACAGATAAAAAAGAATATATGTCTGAAAATAGGGATGGATTGCACCCGGTTTCTAAACTGTTTTTACTTTAAGTCAGCTGAAGTCTGTCCTTTTTTAAGTACAAATTATTTATATCCAAATTTGGCTATTATTAAATTAAAGTTAACGTGTCCGAGGTTTTTTTCTGCTTTTATCTCGATGGAATTTATTTGGTATAGTTATAGCTACTTTACGTGCATACTGTATATTTTAAACAGCATAGGTGTATGTTAATCCGCCGGGAATGGAGCGATCAGGTGTTGTTGCTCTAAGTCAGCCGTTAATTTGAATTCTAATTAACACTTCGCACTACGGAACATTTGCAGGCAACCATTCTTCATTTTAATCCATATAAGCTACACATTTTGTAAAAGAGGACCGTTTGTCTGGCAAAGAACGAACATATTTAGTAAATATAATTAAAATTAATTTTATGTTTTAATATTGGCATGTAGGTAATTTCAGAAAGAAACTAATAATGCAAAAAAAACTGTTTTATTTGGGAATGCAACTTTATTCTACAACACTACACAAGTATCCTCATCTACTCTTATTGATCATCTTGCGAGATTTCTGAAATGTACATCTTTGATGAGTTTTAGAGGCCAGAAGGTAGTTTATTGTAAATGCTGTGAATAAATGATTACTGATTCTTATATCACAATATATTTATTTATAGAGGTGGAGAATCTAGATTACAAGAGAAATATGGTAGTGCTTAATAGATCCACAATTCTCAAATACAGAGAACCAAGAAGTTAGTTTTACTTTATCATACGTTTTTTTTTTCATCGAATTTGTATTTAGTACGTTCATATTCATTCTGATGGCTCAGTAAAATAAAAGATCTGACCGACTGACAAAATTTTGATTCGGATATTGAAAAGACAAAAATTCTAATGTACTCGTATCACCCTCATAATGCAAAGAATTAAAGAAGGAAAAAACGCATAAACTAATTTAGTGATATTTTGAAACATTACGACTATTAATCTTTCATACAAAACAGTCTAAGACTTTGGAAACTTGCAAGCATCTAATGACTAGTGAAATCCAAATCTAGAAATTACGTAGAGACTGAAACATACAGCAGAAACATTTCTGAGATTCCAGGCCTCGCCTTGTAACCACAACTTGTCTCACAACCAGCTACCGAAATGCTTGTATGTGATATATATACTCTATAAAATAAAAAGTTAAATAGTTTTCATCCATAGTTAAAGTGATCGTTAATATTTAAGTGCGTGAAGAAAATTTAGCAGGATATCATTCACAAGATTTGCTATTAATCCAGTAGTTAAACATACAGTGCTGTCTAAGAAAGCACCCAAATACAACAACTTCATCTTTATAATAATTATATTTATTTATGTCTAATATTTAAAAAATATGTTTGTAGAGGACTCTTGTCAGAGCTGTATAATAAAACTATTTCTGTTTTTACAAAGTTTGCCTCATACTGACTCAAATTCAGTCTGTCCAGCAAATCTCTGCAGCTTCCGGTATTAGCAAAACTAATGTTTTAGAATTTTGCATAAGTACAAATTCCATCCGTACAAAATAAATTACTTCATGAATTGAATGAGGATGATTGGGATCGAAGGCAAGAGTTTTGCAAAATTATGACCCAGCGTATAATCGAAAACCCGAATTTATTGTACAATGTTCGCTTTTCGGATGAGTGCACTACTCCACTTCATGGGGAGGTTAGGTTAGGTTTATCACAATATATATATATATATATATATATATATATATATAATGAAATTAATGCATTGATAATAAAAAAATTAGAAACTGGTCCTCTACTACATGAAGAGCAACTGCATTTCCAACAAGATGGAGCTCCTCCTCACTACGCCGCACCAGTTCGTCAATACCTCGATTTGGAATACCCTGGTCGCTGAATTGGATGAAGGGGCCCAATAGAATGGTCTCCCCGATCACCTGATCTGAACCCTTTGGATTTTTTTTGTGGGGACATGTTAAATCCGAAATTTTTATGAGTCAGCCTGAGAATTTGGACGAACTACACCAACGAATTATAGCGGACTGTCGTCAGATAACACCGAATATGCTGAACCATGTCAGAAACGGCTTTCAGTAAAGGTTGTACTATTGTATGGAAGTCAATGGAAGACACTTTGGATATTTGCTTTAGAGGCATTGTATTGTACTGTAAATTCGTTTTTTTTAATCCAAGATATTCAAGGGGTCTCGTTTGAGATGGAATACCCTGTATAATTATTGTAACTAAAGAAAGTGTGTCAATTGAATTTGAAAAATTAAGTATTTAAAAAATTAAGTGAATTTACACGTCATATGTTTCTTTATAGATAAATTTAAATTAAAATTAAATTACACATTGGGATTAATACTTGAGTCGTCACAAAATAATGACAATTATTTTAATTCACCTGAAATTAAATCCATTACTCAGAATGACACAAAGAACGAGAAATAGACAGTGAGAAAAAGAGAAATGAGAAGTATATTTCACAAGAAGCTTTCGTATACAACGTTCAGTTTTAAATGATGCTACCCTTTTTGATTTACATTTGTAGGAAGAAAACTGAACAGTTTATAAAGCCTGAACTGAACTGTTTATAAAGCCCTGCAAAGGCAAAATATATGTAAATGTCGAGTGATTTCCTTAATAATAGTTGACCTTCGCCCTAATAATCATATTCGTATTTTTATTCAAGTAAAGTGTAATAAACAAAAAGTAAAATATATTTCTACTTCCTCTCCATAAAAAAATTTTGCTATCGGCTCCGCAGGTCTGTTATATACAGTCACAGCGTGATGTGGCAGGACAAAGCTCGGCTTATTTTCCCGGAGAGGGCATAAATATATCTTATCTTGTCTGTTAAATCGGGGGTAAATCGTGAAAGAGACCAGGGGAAAAATCTCTTGCGTTTAACCTCTCGGCAAATGTTAGATTACCAAACACTGATAGCACTTCCACATCTCCAATATAGTAAATAAATAAATAAACAACACCAGAAAACGTTTCGAGGATTGCAACCTGGCAAGGACAACACATTTACCTTTCAGTAGAATTTTAAATTGCCATCCTATTAAAAAGTAAAACCCAATAATGGTGGAAGTAGTTACTTGAAGATAATTATGATGAGCAAATTATTTTTTTTATTTTGTTTTCTATAACAGAATTGAAAGAGGGACATCTTGAGATGATATGATTCCATTATTTCGCAAAAAGTTCCAGATTAAAGTTGAGGGGCTTCAAGTATGCCAGAAAATGACCCATATCTCGACTGAAAGTGTTTTTTAAATAGCAATAACCAATTTTTACTGTTGTCGTTGAAAGAAAAATGAAAAACCTACCAAAACTTGTCCAAAGTATGGGTGGAATAGAAAACAAAAAGTGTTCTATTACATTTTTCTTTCAAAATCGATGGTAGAAGTTAGGTGATTCCGTTAAAAAAACTTGGGATTAAGAAAATGTCAGTACCTGCCCAAAGCGCAAGTCCTAATATGGATCATTTGATGCCTCGCTTGAAAATTATTTAAGCGTGTAGCCTTTCATGATTGATGTCAATAGATTCAATGTAGTTTCCAGGGCTGTTTTGAAGTGCGATTCCTTCCAAAAGTTCGTCTGCAACTTTGAAAGACATCTTTGGGTGCTCGAAGTGAATAGAACTGTCGACTGGCGTGACGCTGGTATTTGTGTTAACCGGTGGCGACGTAGTCGGCGCTGATTGGACACAGGCATGTAAGTAGGCGGAGACTACGAGCCTAGTAGAGGGTTTGGTTATTGCGCAGGTTTAATTTCGATGGCTGGAGAGGAAAATGACAATGGTATACAGAGAGACTGTCTAAATTGACTAACATGTCACCATGGTTCACCAAGAATTTTTTAATTTTACAATGAAGTGGCCGAAGTGTCTAATATATGAATTAGTCATCTGCTAATATGCTAGGTCGGAGAGTTGACAGCACTCACAATGGGTTGAAGGGGGATATTGAGTTTATGTATTTTAGGTAAACTATATTGGCCTCTGTCTTGTATTGTTCTCTGCCAAATAAAATCACCGTCATTCCCGTCTCTAGCGGGAAGAAATTGAAATATTACACTAGACCAATTTGGCTAGGATAGAACGCAATCTGATATTATGAACTTCGATGCTTAATATCGAAACCTTCTACATGGAAAATCTTCGTTTTTTAAGAAGAAAAAATGTCATTCAACAGCGATTATGCCGTTTATAGAAACTTTTGTATAGAGAAAAGAGCCAACTAAATTCTTATCAAAAGAAGGGTTGTTAAAAATAGTTTGGAGAACGTAATTATTTTTTTTTCAATAATGGGTGTTTTTTCCAAAAGGTCTATGACTTTTCAGTCCACTTTTCTATGAAATGTCCTTGTGGACTATTATTGTAATCCCGTAATGAGTGCAGTTCTTCAACATCATAGTACCAAACCACAAAAATGTCATCAACGTATCTCCACCACTCTTTTAGTTTATTTTTATGAATCCTTCTTCAAAAGATGTCATAAATATCAGTACTAAATTTCCGAGTCATCGAAAATTTAGATAAACTTGTTCAACTTGATATAGTTATAGATAGAACAAACAACACCTATGTACAAGCACTTATCGAAAAGCTACGAATACTATTAGATATTCGAATATTAACTCCAACCAGCCATTGAATGTGAAGAAAGGTGTTGTAAAAGTGCTTATATGATAGAGCAAAAAACATATCTTCTTCATTTCCATCTTCATCACCATGTCCATCCCCATCTTCCCTTCCAAAAATACTGTATTTTTGGAAGGGATTGTTTTCATATAAATTCGTTTCATGACTTGTGATGTTAAAATGGATTTCACATAAAAAATCTAAAAAATGCACGGGATGTGAAAATAACGGAACAAAAACAATGGTCAAGGTAAATACGTCAAATACGCCGATCTGTATAGCCTGTGTGAAGCAGGGACGAGTCAGCTATTCGGACATAAAGTCAAAAAGAGATATTTAAAAAATAAAATAATATGTAGGGAGTTTAATTAAACAGAAATTTATTTATTCATTCGTAGCTATTTATATACAGTGATGGGCAAATGTATGGAACCAAGTAAATATCTCTGGAATTATTAGAGATATCAAAATGAAATTTGGAACGTGGATACTCCAGTAGATTGCTTATTTGTTTCCAAATTTTTTTACAATTTTTAACTTCCTGTTTTATCGGAAGTAATGTCGATTTTAAAATTTGCAATGAAACACTCTGTATCGTATTTTAGATTCTGATGAAACATTTTATTGCGAATACAAAAATATCGGGTTTGATATTGTTTACTTCAATATCTACCGAGATATTAACAGAAAAGTAAGTAAGGAAAGGAAAAATTCCATGGAAGCTAAACTCGGTTCAGATTTCATTTACGCCCGATATAAACAAACCGCTCGGTAAGGATTTGTATTTCTATTGGCCAATCGGTGGCATTTTACCGTCACAGCCAACAGCACTGCTTGTTACATAGTCGAATACAAGTGCGTTTGTTTAAATCAGGCGCAAATTAAATCTGAATCAAGTTTAGTAGTCCATGAAATTCATTGCAGAAGTGACAGTAGTTGTCAAAATAAGTTATTAGTTGTTTTTATTTGAACGTAAAAAGATTGTATTGTTTTAATTTGATCGTAAAATGGCCGAATTAAGTGAAAGAGAAAGAATAGAATTATTAATGATGATTGGGTATGGGGAGAGGAAAAGGGCGCATCAAGAAGTTTGTGACCTTTTTAACATTGTCCATCTGAATACACAAATATCCCGTTCAGTAGTGACGAAAACTTTGCGAAGGTATGACACAAGTGGAACAGTTAGCAATTTACTAAAAAGTGGACGGTTAAAAAGTGCAAGTAACGAAGGTGTAGCGCAAAATGTTGTTATATCTTTGGAAGAAAATCCTCACTTATCCACTACCGACCTCGCCAATATGCATGGAATTAGCCGTCGTTCAGTAGGAAGGATATTAAGGCGAGAAAAACATCATCCATACAAAATTCGAATCGTTTAGGAACTCTCTGAAGACGATTTCGACAGACGTTTTCAAATTTGTGAAATGATGATGGATATTTGTAACCGTGATAAGAATTTTATAAGAAATGTGGTGTTTTCAGACAAGGCTACATTTTGTTTAAATGGTACGGTTAATCGAGATAACTACCGCTACTGGTCGCAAAGTAATCCTAATTGGGTACAAGAAAGAGGCTCATACCCAACATCCTCAAAAATTTAACGTTTGGGCCGGCATTTATAACAACAGAATCGTGGGACCTTTCTTCCTGCAAGAAACTTTAAACGGATATAGGTATTTACAGCTCTTGGAGACACAAGTTATTCCGGCATTGGAGGTAAATGGACAATTACCAAATAATATCTGGTTTCAGCAGGATGGAGCACCACCCATTACGCTCGCATTGTTCGAGATCATTTAGATAGGACATTTCATCACAGATGGATTGGAAGAAGGGGTACTTATGAATGGCCTGCACGAAGTCCCGACCTTAATCCACTAGACTATTTTATGTGGGGTTACTTAAAGTTTAAGGTTTATGTTGATAGACCAAATAATTTGCAAGAATTAGCTGCAAGAATAACTCAAGACATCCAGAGAATTACACCAGAAGTAATAGCTAATGTTACTAGAGAATTTAAAAACCAAGTTGCTTATTGTCAAGAAGTAAACGGTGCTCAGTTTGAACATCTAATACATTAAGTTTAGTTAAGTTAAGTTTCAATGTTTTGAAAATCACTTAGATTTAGTTAATATTTATGACTATGTATTTCTTTAATGAATATTAGATTTTTCCTTTCCTTAATTACTTTTCTGTTAATATTGAAGTAAACAATATCAAACCCGATATTTTTCTATTCGCAATAAAGTGTTTCATACCAAACTAAAATACTCTTCAGGGTGTTTCATTGCAAATTTTAATTTTAATAGGCAATCTACTGCAATATCCACCTTCCAAATTTCATTTTGATATCTCTAATAATTCCAGAGATATTTACTTGGTTCCACACATTTCCTCATCACTGTATATAAAGCAAATTTTGGCAATTTTCATAGTGCTCCCAATAACCTAACTAGTTTTATGGTATATCGACAAAACGACGTCAATTTATGCAAATTACTTTTTTTAAACACTATTAATTTTTGATATAAAAAGTTCCAATTCAAGTTGTTTTCAGGAGAAACTTCGCATAAACTACCGCGGAGTATTTGAATTAATACGAACGATTCTTTGTTTGCAATTTCCAGTTGTTATTTACGTCGATATCTAGACCAACGCAATCCGTAAATATTCGTAAATTATTTTCTTGTATTTGTTTCGGAAAAGAACCAACGTGCTTAATGAAAAACCTTCGCCGGCGTCGGTATGTGCTCACCTCTGCCCCATTTAAGATAACCTCAGGAAATATAAATTCGCCGTAATATATGATCGGTTCTTGAACCTTGCCTTCTTGATCTACCCGGAACTTTAAATGTAAAACTAAAGTATCGTTACCGTGATAGTGAAAGTTATTAAAATGTGATAAATATATTTAATGATAACAACAATGTACAAAAGCATATAGCCAATGATTTTCAATGATTTTGTCTATCAATAACCTGGTAGTTTTGAAATATGAGACGTAATTCCCAAATACATGTTAATACAAATAAAAAATAAAATCCTACTTCAAAAAAGTTACTTAATTAAAAACAAAAATAAAATAAAATAAAATAAATAGCGTGGAAGTAGTATGTTTTTTGTTGTTGACAAAGTAATTAGTTTCGGCGTTATAAGTATAAGTTTATCAAAAAAAAAAAAAAAAAAAATTGAGAATTAAATTATTTTTTAAAAGATTTGTGAGTTTTGGACTACTATTTCCACACGATTTATAAATTCACTCACACCTACCAATACTTCATAGTATAAATATATTTTTTTGCAACAATACTTTTTCTGAACTCAGTGCCAATTTGAATAGCGAAATTACAAAGTACAACTCATAAACATATTTATCAAAAAAAGTCACATGCAAAACAGTAGACATCAATGTAAATGTCAAATTTTCATCATAAATATCTTACTTTAAATGTCAAAATATGCCATGAAAGTATATCGATAGAGAGAAAGATCGATAGAGAGAAAGATCGATAGAGAGAAAAATCGATAGAGAGAAAGAGTGCAAGAGAGAATAAGTGCAAGAGAAAATGAATGCAAGAGAGAAAGATCGATACAGAGAAAGATCGATAGACAGAAAGATCGATAGAAAGAAAAATCGATAGAGAGAAAAATCGGTAGAGAAAAATCGATAGAGAGAGTGCAAGAGAGAAACGGTGCAAGAGGAATGGGTGCAAGAGAGAAAGATCGATAGAAAGATCAATAGAGAGAAAGATCGATAGAGGGAAAGATTGATAGAAAGAAAAATCGAAAGAGACAAAAATCGGTAGAGAAAAATCGATAGAGAGAAAGAGTGCAAGAGAGAATAAGTGCAAGAGAAAATGAATGCAAGAGAGAAAGATCGATACAGAGAAAGATCGATAGACAGAAACATCGATAGAAAGAAAAATCGACAGAGAGAAAAATCGGTAGAGAAAAATCGATAGAGAGAGTGCAAGAGAGAAACGGTGCAAGAGGAATGAGTGCAAGAGAGAAAGATCGATAGAAAGATCAATAGAGAGAAAGATCGATAGAGGGAAAGATTGATAGAAAGAAAAATCGAAAGAGACAAAAATCGGTAAAGAAAAATCGATAGAGAGAAAGAGTGCAAGAGAGAAACAGTGCAAGAGGAATGAGTGCAAGAGAGAAAGATCGATAGAAAGATCAATAGAGAGAAAGATCGATAGAGAGAAAGATCGATAGAGAGAAAGATCGATACAGAGAAAGATCGATAGAGAGAAAGATCGATAGAGAGAAAGATCTATACAGAGAAAGATCGATAGAGAGAAAGATCGATAGAGAGAAAGATCGATAGAGAGAAAGATCGATAGAGAGAAAGATCGATAGAGAGAAAGATCGATTAAGAGAAAAATCGATAGAGAGAAAGATCGATAGAGAGAAAGATCAATAGAGAGAAAGATCGATAGAGAGAAAGATCGATAGAGAGAAAGATCGATTAAGAAACAAATCGATAGAGAGAAAGATCGATAGAGAGAAAATCGATAGAGAAAAAAATCGATAGAGAGAAAGATCGAGAGAGAGAAAGATCGATAGAGAGAAAGATCGATACAGAGAAAGATCGATAGAGAGAAAGATCGATAGAGAGAAAGAACGATACAGAGAAAGATCGATAGAGAGAAAGATCGATAGAGAGAAAGATCTATTAAGAGAAAAATCGATAGAGAGAAAGATCGATAGAGAGAAAATCGATAGAGAGAAAAATCGATAGAAAGAAAGAGTGCAAGAGAGAATGAGTGCAAGGGAGAATGAGTGCAGGAGAGAATGAGTGCAAGAGAGAAAGATCGATAAAGAGAAAGATCGATAGAGGGAAAGATCGATAGAAAGAAAAATCGATTGAGAGAAAAATCGGTAGAGAAAAATTGATAGAGGGAAAGAGTGCAAGAGAGAAACAGTGCAAGAGGAATGAGTGCAAGCGAGAAAGATCGATAGAAAGATCATAAGAGAGAAAGATCGATAGTGAGAAAGATCGATAAAGAGAAAGAGTGCGAGAGAGAGAGAGAGAAAGAAAGAGAGAGAGAGTTTTTATTTTTATTAATTATACTGCCTCCATCAAAGAATACTATTTAACAAAGTCGGCTAAAAAGTTTTTGCCGATATCCAAAAAACGGTATAAGCTATACACTTTGAAACAATATGGGTCTAGTATACGAAGTGAAAGACTTAAATGACACAGAATTTTGTTCGATCAACACTTTATGGTCTTCGTACCTGAGCTCTGAAAAATAATAAAATTTTCAAGAAATTTTCCATGAGCAGACACGGATGCCACAGATTTATTATAAGTATAGACGAAGTGTAATTATTTTTTAACTGTATCTACGTTTTTTTATGTTTCTTCAGGGATTAGTCAGGATCGCAAAGTGGTCCCATATTTTTAACCGACTTCCAACAAGGAGGAAGTTATCAATTCGTCTCGTTTATTATTTGATGAAGTAGAAGATAAGTACGCAATCCAGGATTTGATATGCTTGGCACCGACTTCAAAAATATACTAGATTGGTAGGTAATTAATTTTTTAGTAAGTACCTTCTTATTTAGTTTTTTCGTTATATCTGATATACCTAATAAAAAAGCGTTCAATGTTTTTTGGAATAGTTATTAATAAGTCAATCTTTTTCATGGCCACCTACGTTAAAAGTGAAAATAAGAGGGAAAAGCATCCATACTCCGTTACTTTTATGAATAACTATATCGAGTATTATATCGTTGAAAAGCTCTAAAAATGTCCGATTTTTTGAGGTCATAGCCAACTATGATTTCCATTAAAAAAAAGATAAGTTTGTGTCATATCTCGAAAAAGATAGCTGTCACGCAAACTAGGACATGACAATCATATTCTGGATACAATTCCCTTCAATTTTGATATTTACACTTTTTTATAAAATCAAAAACAAAGGAGCTAGACGGATTTGAGTAAATCGACAGAATTTTGTTTTTCAAAATATCTAGTAAGCCATGACTTTTTACAAAAATCCGAAAGTGTCATTAAATTGGGCCAGTAAAAGTTCAAATCTTTCCCAATTTAACCATTGCTCTATCTCCGCTAGTTTCCGAGATCCCCATAGTGATCATCAAAAAAACTCACCCTGTATATATTTTTTTAAATGTTTTATTCTCAGTAACATAACTTGTACCGTTTCTTAGAAAATCGGGAAATAACTTTTTTAGCAACTTACACAGAAAACTTTGGTGGAGTCGCTGGCTAAAAATATGGAATTAAAATTTTCTGTTCGGAACATGGGGTATGCTGTTTAGTTAAGTTATTTTTTTGAAGTCGGTTTTTGTTTTTTTTTAAATGAATTTATTGATTATAAAAAATATATTCAAATCCATTGAGAGCTTGACAACCGTAATGGCCCAATTTAAAATAGAAGATGTAAAACTTTGCAGAATACTATTTCTATTTGTGTATTTAGCTCTAATATACACCACCTGTGCTGTATAAAACAAAATAACACCTAATGAATTGTAAGCTAAGTAATTTACTGCAGACAATTGTCAAAGAATGAAAAAGAAAGGTCACAATTAATGGTGAGGTTCACGTTCGAAACGGCTTGTTTGACTTCGTTGCGGTAATGGATGCGTTTGGAAAGATTTGAATCAAAATTGACTCAATGCTCTAACGCAAATACGGTATGAAGTCTGAACGAGTCACATTTATCTTAGGTTATAAGAATTTCACAATACGCACAGGAATAGCTAGACTGCACAATATAAATCCTAGTAAATAAGCAAGTAACAAAAAGACACTTTCTAACGATTTGTTGTAATTTAAAAAAATATTTAAAATAGTTCGCTTTAAGATATACAATTAATTGTGGTTTCAGCATTTCTGTTTCGTATGTGGCTCCATCTGTTGCCTGTCTTCAGCATCAAGACAAGTTAAGAAGTTAATATTTTGACTGGTAGGATTTTACCTCCTGAGATTTTTCCTGCAACAAATAAGTATTTGCAATTGTAAATAGAGAACAATGTGTTATCAGGCAATTTTGTCTGTATACAATTTCTTCCCCATATATATTAATAGAGACAGATATGCCTGTAATACGATCAACCAGTATTCTTGTAGTGTTTCCTATAATCTATGGTACTTAAATTGGTTTAATGATTCACTTAGAAATATGAGAAAAACCTTATCCCCTTTAAAAGTTATTTCAGAAGTTAGAAATAAACAAGTGTTCGTTACAAATTATCTAATTATAAAAAAGGATACTAACATGAATTGCAAATTTGTAATAAAATTGCTTATAATGAATTTTTTTCTTCATCAAATAATAAAGCAAAAGCTTGCTAGAAAATAATAAATC
>JAVLUE010000129.1:0-20001 GCA_034190945.1 Octodonta nipae
TTCTAAGCATTTTTAGTTTCATTTTGATGCTATAGTAGAATTTACGCTTATTTCAAACATTTTTACGGTCACTTCAGACCGTAGAATTTTATTTTTGGCGTACATATACAGATTTTCAAACATTCTGCATGTGTTTACACTACCTATACCATTTTTTCGTTATTAACACTGCTTTTTGTTTTGGGCCTTTGCTGCCACTAGCTTTTTTATTAATTTATATTTATAACGATGAACATTATTTGTTTTACAGACTAATAGAGAACTGCTGTTAGCATAAATAGTATGAAACAAATATTTCCATGTTTTTTTTTTTCCACTGTAAATCATGTAGAGCATTAACAACGTTTTCTAATTTTGTGCAGAATGATTGAACTGTCTTATTTCATATCCGTTACTTACCAAAAATTTACGATATTAATAAAATTAATATATTAATAAACAATTGGCATGTGCATCATTTGAATTTTTCTGAATGAAATTTAGTGAATACATATATGTTCTTCTAGTTTTTTAGTAGTGCTTATGTATGCTGATTTAGGCAAAAACGAAAGTCTTTACCCGATATATTGCATACATCTGCACCATCAATTTTCACTTCTATTCAGAACCTTCTTTCATGTAATATTGATAAAATATTCGTATTATTGTCGAAATTCCCATTGTGAGTTCTATAATTGTTGTTGTAATTTTTCAGTTACTGGACACCCTCCCGGTGTGCCAAGATTTTAATCGTGGCCTTTGTAACCGGTCTGCCTGCAAATTTGTACATCTACAGGAAGGTTAGTTAAAATATTACCTAACATATATTATTGCTATATACATTTAATTATAGAATTAAAATGCTTTAGCCATTACTACTTTATTACTTTAAAAATATTGAAAAGTGCATTATTTGTTATTAATTGTTCCTAATATAATCTAAGGCAAGGGCGTCGCAATAAATGGTAGGATTTAGCTTGGGGGTTCAAATCGGCATTTATAGGCCTTATTTCACATAGTAAAGCGCTAATGACCAGCAAGGGTGGTCTAGAGGGGGACGCAGTTGTCTCCCCTTATACCTGTTTGGCGACCCCCTGTATATAAGTTAAAGGAAGTCTTATTTAGAATAAATTGTCTATAACAGTATTATTCTCACGTATAGATTTCATCTGAACTTTCTACTTATAAGGCTACACTAGTTCACCACATATAATTACATTACTGTCACTACTATCACTTTATAGTTTGTATAACCCAGTGGAACAGGTCCAGCATTTAGGTGCAATCTCTAGTCTGGACATGTTCATAACCTCCAGATGCATCTGAGTAGGCTACGTACTTCAAAGCTCTAAATTCTACTTTCAATTAGTGACCTAAAGATTGGTTCTCATAACTACAAGGACTGAATATAATTGATTAGAATCTCCCTATCGGTCAACTGGAATGCTTTGGCATAATTATAGAGTGAAAACAACATATTGCCCCTTTTCAACAGTATTTCATCCGTTGGTTCTAGAAATTTATTCAAACTGTCTTTTATAGAAGGACCAAGAAGAACTGTGATGGAAAGAATCATTTTGTGACTACGTTACTTTACATAATGTCTACGACCACAATTTCATTTTTTTACTTTGTTGTCAGTAACGTTATTTTGTTTTCGACATTACCGATGTCGTCTTCAATGCAATCAGTTTCAGTTCCGTTATTATCAGTAAAGTTTCATCTTAAATTTTACTTAAATCTTTTTGATAATTCATGACTGATGTAATGTAATTACATTTTGTTACTATTCCTCTTTTTCATCCCATGATTGTTCTCGAATCTTCTGTTTCATATTGGACCTTTTCGACGAAAATATTAATTTTCCGCTCTAATTAATTTAAGGAGCCCCAAGTTTAATTATCTTGTGTCCATAACACTATAAATCAAATATTTATTTCATATAAAAGGTTTTAGCATAAGTCCTTTGACCATAAACAAGGAATGCTGGATACCCTTTGGTTTCGTCAGATCTCTCTCGTGTGTATTTAGTTGAAAATCAGGTTACTGTAAAATTTTCGCAGTCCTACTAGATCACAACGAGTGAAAACTCTTGTGTGTACCAGATGTGTTTTGCACATGTAAACAATGTACCCTCGTCTCATAGAATTTTCCAACGAGAATGAAAGGTAAACAATAGTCAATGCGCACTACATTCTATTCTCTCCTACATTAAACAAATGTAACGCCAGCGCCGCAAATTTACACTTGTGTTATATTTCGATTCTTTACGTTTCCGTTTTACCGAAATTACCAAATTGCATTAAGTGATTAATATTATCGAGACATATGTATATGCTGAGTATTGATATTGTTTAAAGCAACTATCTACAATAAATTGTTTATGCTAAAAGTGTGTCTTGTGTCTTAATATTATTTGAAAATTAGTCATTAAAATATTTAGTATATGACCACTGGGCGTTTCAATAAAAAGGTATTCTTAATTGACACAATACTCATTTTTAAACTGAGGAAAATAAAAAGTTTTTGTCAACATTTTTAACATAACTAATCAACTTAGTAGCCACAATTCCTACAGTTGTGACTTGTTAGACTATCACTACTTTTCCACTTTTATACAGTATGCAATGTGTATAGCTTCTATATACAAGGATCTCGGCTCCTATAATACAATGTAAAATGATGCATTCAAAATCCGGCTTCAGATTTACGATCGGTCAATTAATTGGTTTTAGAAAATTGTAAATTTTATAGCTGTGAAAATGTAACATTATTCGGACACTTTTTGAAGACTAATAACATAGTGTGTATGACATATTTCTATCGCCCTTTATTATACCGCTACTACCTCATTTTGCTCATGTCCGCCTAATTTCCGGTTTAGTGATATCTCACAAGTGAATGAAACATTAAGGATGATGGAAATATTTCATTTCTTAAATTTAGATCTTAATTTTTCTAGACAGGCCATGATTTATTAGATAACAAAATAACATTAGTAAGTTATAGTCAACCAAAACTGATTCTGAGTCGATTTCCTGAACTGATTAATAAGTTTATAATAGGTGCCCAATTAAAAAATTTGTTTAGGTTAAATTACCAATTACCCCCCACTAAAAGTTACTTCCAAATCTGTTCTGTAGACGTCCCCACGTCGTAAGGATTTTCGACAACCCAATTGTGAGTGTGGCCCTTATCAAAAATTCCACAATCCGTAAACCCATTCTCGTCTGATTGCAAGACACCAATTACAAAATCTGGATTTTCATTCACCCATACAAGCACATTCATCTTGAGAAATCAGTTTCCTTAACTCCTTGAACTATTATGGGCTTGTATGGGTGGTGCTTACTCTTTTTTAAACGCTCTGTACAGTGCTGAATTAGCCCATAGGCAAATTAAGCAAATGTTTACTTAGCGCAACACGTCTTGGGAGGCACCAGAAACCACACCAAAAGGAGTTTACTTATGGATAGGGAACCCCACAGGTGTAGATTACTTAGAGCATCATGTAGTCTTAATTCAGAACTACCACTGTACCGTTGATTTTGACACACAAAATTCTCGTTCTACAGTTCTTAGGCCTGTACTAGGGTTGTCGTTGACCGCTTGTAAAATATTTTTGTCCAGATTTTCATTTTCAATATTGTATCGGCTTCCAAGTAGTTCGAAAGCTCCATGCTTAAATATATTAACTAAATTTTTTCTGAATTGGGTTTTATGAAGCTGCTGTTGTTCTGGATACATTTCAAATACATCATTAACCTTAAATTTAATTAACATATGATAAAAATTATTTATCTTTTTTTATTAAATATAATTTTCAATTTTTTTATTATGCACTTTAATAAATTATTATTCACAGTATTTGTTTGTTGTGTTTTTTGCTTAACTACTTTATCACCGTTAGTTTCTTTCCAATATATAAATTGATCAATTTCTGAAAACTTTTTACCGTCAATGCTCGATATGGGAATTAAAATAAACAAACAATGCTTCACTCATTATACGCCCATGATAAAGGGTGCTGCAGAAAACATAGAAATAGATGCCCAAGAGATAAAATCATTCAATGTTGTTTAATTACCTGGTAACAATAAGTTCTGCTGCCACATGCGAGAAAGAGATCTCAAAGAGGATAGGTATAGGTAAAATGGCGACAAAAACTCATGGTTTGCTATAGACTAAGCCATGATATAAAAGAACGTTTGTTCCATAGTATTGCCGTAAATATATTACTGTGGCCAATAGAAGTAGCAGTTCCAGATAAGATAAGAACCGTAGAAATGGATATGCGATTATTAAGGGTTACAAGGCAGGACAAATTAAAATCCCAAAATATATAGTTGAGAATTGAAATAACAATGGAAAAAAGACATGTTAAAAGAATGCTAATAAATAGATTGCAAAAAAATATCGAATGGTTGCCAAGGGGAAAAAGAGGCCGACCTATGTTAACTTAGGAAAAACATATAAAAAAACGTGACGGATGAAAAGGGACTAGTAATGGGAGATTGGGAAAATAAAGACCTGTGGAACAAGAAACGGTAAACCCAGGAGGGCAAAAAAACAGACGATAGAAGAAAACTATCGAACCGAAATGAACAAAAATCCTTAGTTTAATTTTGGGAGCCATATTATAAAATTAAATAAACATCAAGGGCATTTATTATGTAGCCGATCACTGAAAAGACTAGTACAAATAAATTTTTATATTTTTTCATAAAATTAAAAGATTTTCAGGAGTATATGAGAAATTATTTAACGATTTTGAAAAAGAATGCAAGAAAATATGAGCGAATTTTGATATATACCGGGTTGTTATAAATGATAGACCAATTTTTAAAGTTGACTATTTCTTAAAGCACAAATCCAAAATGAACAGTCTTTATAACAATGGAAAGTGGGAATTTCAAAGTTTTTTGCAATACATTATAAATGTTTAATGTGTCCACCTCTGTTGTCCGTTTAACACAAACACGAGCAAGTGCATCTACTGTTAACGAGTGCACGGCAGCTGTGTTGCTGGCAGAGATGTAACGTAAACAGCTTCCTTAATATAACCTCATAAGAAGTAGTCACATGGCGTAAGATCAGGAGATCTCGGTGACTCTAGAAGTGTAAATCTAGGTCTTCATTTCCCTGCGACCTATCCAGCGTTCAGGAAGGGATCATTGCCCGCCAAAACTTTGAAACGTCCTCTTTCAATTGGTATAAAGATTTGAAGACGCGAGATGTAAAGACCGACATCTAGGATTTTCGGGTATAAAAATTGTTCATTTTGAAGTTATACTTTAATTATGTTGAATTTTTAAAAAGTATTCTATAATTTAGAATAACCTTATATATTTACCTAGGTTATAGCACTAAAACATTATAAGAAAAGACAATAATATTAATGTATTCTGATGTTCTGACATACTTTTAGGAGATGGGGTGGAAGTGGTTGAGCATCGAGTGGCTGTATGTCGAGATGCTGCCAAGGGACAGTGCTGTCGGACGTCCTGTAAATACTACCACATCCCTATAGCGCTGCCGCCTGCACCAGTGATGGCCGCCCTCGCCTCTTATCTGCAGCAGTAACAACGACAAAACCGAAAACCTTATTTATCATAATGATTATTAATAATAATTATACCTAATGTTCATATGAAAACTTTTTATTACCAATTTTATAGAATTATAGAATTGTCATGTAATGACGAAAAATAATGTTTATGTTAATATTGTTTAGTTTTTTGTTTAAAAATCATAGTTTAAAAAAAACAAAACAGAAAGTTATTATTAGTGTGTGGATGCGTGAATGGTAACGTTATTATCAAATCTGTAATCCAGTTTTTCTCTGTTAGACACACGTGTTTTGAATATGACAATTATTATAGTAAACTCTGATTATATTAATATACACAACACGAGGTTCAAGGGGCTCTATGCTGTAACAACTTTTGAACACAGAGAGCTACCGCCCGATTTTATGTATTATATTGTTAAAAAATATATATGTAATATATAACATATGAGTGAAATTCAATCATTAGTGTATGGAATTGTATTAATTATATACTAAAACGGGAATTATCTTGTCGAACAGGGAGATATCCGGAGCGTCCTCATATTTGTTCCATTGTGATGTTTGTCACTGTGTTATTAATTAAACTTTTTATTATGTTATTTCTATATTTGCTGTGATTATAGCGGTGTTGGACGATACATATTCTAAATAACAATTAATTGTAAAACTCCTGAAGCCATTAAATCAAACCTATTCTAAGCATTAACTACATACACTACCTTAACTATGTTTTTTTGTAGTCTACTCGATATTTAAATCACATGTTGTCAGATTCATATGTACTTTTCTCAGCAACTAATGGAAATTTTTAAAGAAAATTACACCAAAACATCTCTGCAATTCTCAAACAATTTCTACTTAATATTATATTTAATAAATAACAGTCTGTCTCTGGTTTCAGTTAATTTATTTAATACCATCTAATGCGTTTATTATGATCCGTGAATACTCAGATTTCTAAATAGAAAAATTATTATACCTCAGTCTACTTTTTAAAGTAGGTACACATTAATTTGTGTGAAAAGATAATTCAAGATTGATTAAAGGATGGTATACTGACTTTTGAACCAGTAATAATTATAATTAAGGAGTCATTAACTATTTTTCTCAATATATCCGTTCTAGAGCAAGATCAGTGCCACCTAGAACGTTCGTTATTCAAGAAAGTTTAGCTTCCAGAGCTTGACGTGTCCCTCCCACGAGAGTGACTCTGTTGTGAACGGTTTTGTTTACTTCTTGGAGATTTTTTAAAGTTTTTGTATACTGATATTAGTATTCTTGATTTTGTTGGATGAGCAAAAATTTTTTGAAAAGTCTTCCCGGTTTCCGATAGAAAATTCATGATATCATTAATCAATTCTCCATGATTGAATCTACTTTCAACTGTTTGATCTTCCAGTTGTCGCATAGAATGTTCCAATTTATCATGAACGATTATCGTTATATCAACCAACCGATTATGTGTCTGAAGTATCAACAGCTTCTCATTTTCCAATCTGTTAATATTATCCTCAAGAACTAATTGACCATGAAACAGTGCTCCCTGTATATCTTTTTATTGTCTAATAACAGTATCATGATCTTTGCTTATTGTGTCATAAGTAGGCTCTGCAAGACTTTTCAATTTATCTTGGCATTTAGAAATACTAAGCAAAATTTTCAATTGATCTCTAGCGGCGTCCATAAGTCGATTGACCGTGTGCTCAGCAAGACCTCGAAATTCAATTTGTCTGATTGAATAACAGACTGCTCTGACTCTATTTGACATCAGACGGTAACTAGTCCATGTGTCTGCATCCATATTAATCTTACATTCTTTTTTAGACATATCTACGGTCCAAGGAAATATTGTTCTGCCTTCAACATATGACTGGCAATTAAGGATTGGAAATATATCAAGCAAAAAAATTCAGTAAAATTTGCATCTTAAAACTTTACAGTATTTATTAAAAGCCCCTTACTAATAATACACTCTTCACTTAACTATTGTGCTTTTACCTGATTACAATTTGAAAATACAATTTAAGCACCTGAAAATGTCACATTATATTTCAATCAATTGATTTTTGAAATATCCTAACTAGAATTTAAAAAATCACTACACTATATATCTACAAAATTGTTAAAAGTATAACAGAAAAGAAGGAACAAAACAAGAAAATCAATCTCATCAACTGAAAGTGGTAATAACAATAAATGGTCGGGGCCAATGTCATATTTTGTTCCAAATTGACACGTCAATCAAGCAATCCTGGAGTGTACTGTAATTGTTTTGTTTCAACATGGAAACGTCAAAATCATAAGTGTTTGGTTCCAGATTATATACACATATTTTTTATCAATATTATTATTATTGAGTGTTTATGTAGTCCAGTAAAATAATAACTACTGAACCTAAAAATATCACTCAGGAAAAAAGCAAACAAAACCACCTCAGTCATTACCATTATTATTATTCGACAAGTATCAAATATAAACCAAAAGCACTTATGACGCTTTTGTGATGTCATTTGTACTAAACCAAGACCCTTTGAATGTACTGGTTCAAACCAATTTTAACCGGTTTTATTGTTTTCATAAATGTCGATGATCACCTATATTAAACTCAATCAAATTAAGTGTCAAGACGTGCAATTTTGTGCTAAAAGTTTTTATGATATTCATATAACAGGCAGAAAATTCTCTAAGAGTAATTACAATTCAAATATTTTTATGTTAAACGATTTTTTAAATTTACACCTGTGTAGTAGAGAAGAAATGTTTCTTAAAGTACATATGATTCAGATAAATCCGATTCTCGAGAAATTACAACGAAGTGAAACAGTTGTCATCCATAATATTTTCCCCTTTGGATGACCAAGAGAAAATTCATAGAGTTGTCGTTTCTATAAGCTACTAAGTCAATGCGGTTTCAATTGAAAATGAAAAGACTGACTTGTTAACAACTTCATATACAAGACATTTACAATTATGTTGTTCAATACGGTTGATTTAATGTCTCAAGGTCGTAGTTTTTAAGTACACATACTTTTTGCCTGCATGGTTTGAAAGGAGGAATGACATCAGAAAACCTCGGGCTAATGATAAGATTGGTCTAGTCACAATCCTCAATTTGTGTGATTCTAATGATAACTCGATATCTCCCAATCAAGTGCCACGAAATAAAAAAAAAACGAATAAATGTTCCTGAAAAGCATTTAACACTAAAAAAACGTTTTTCAGTTCCGTATATTTGGTATTAAAGGGTGAGATTTAAATTTGGTGTGCCGATTGTGATATCGGGTGGTCAAGTATGAGAGCGCGTGCAGTGCTGTTATTAACAATATTGTAAATAGACTTAGATTGTAACGAACAAACAAACTCGCATTAAGAGTTACTCTATTCGTCTATAATAGTGTTAAACAAAATATTAGAGTTAACAAATTAATTAACCTTGTTACGTACCTACTGAGTGTGAAATTCAAGCGTGAGCAATCACATTTTAATAATCTTTAAAAGTATCAATATCTACAACATCTTAACTTTATTTTCAAAATCGGTTCATATTTTCAGATGTTTATTTAAAATTTATTTTGCAGATTTATTTGTAAATTTGGTAGGGGCCGTTCATAAAATACGTCACACTTAATTTTGTTGCCTTTCTGCTATTCCCTATAAATATCACCTCATGATGGCTACACCACCCCCACCCCCCAGCGTGTACATTGCGACTAATAATGCACAAATATTATTTTAATAATTGAATTTAAATAATTCAATAAATATTTATTATAACGATCATACACAGTCAGAAGTCGAGGGATTCTTTATACTCCGAACTATCTACAATCGTTATTACAGCATCTTTTTTCTTCATTGTCTTCGAAACTATCATTTACTACCTTTTCATCCACCTTGTATTTCCTGTACCAGCTATTTCATTCTCTTATATGCATAGTAGCTCTCGAGCTCAACGAGCTGCGATATGACTTGGTTCTATACAAGTTTTTTCATTACGTTTTTGGTATATATTTTTTTGTTTTTTTTTCTGGATAACACTTTATAAGTTTTAAATAACTTTTGTATAACGCGTTCCTCACAGATACCAAGTCTCTTGTATCTGTTTACTGATACATGACGAATTGATATAAATATGTAACAATAAAGACAGTAGAATCTTTACAATATGTGAGTTTATACACAAAATTGTAATTGTATCGGCCCTGTAGAGTTTTTAATTTGTTACTGAATCTAAAGCTACGAGCATGTTGAAGCGATTTTAGCTATGAAATAGGGAATACGCAGGAACCGAATGGTTCGAAAATCACATATAAGTCAATGTAACAAGGAAAATAATTTATTTACAAGCATGAAATGAATACTTTCTATCGTAACAGCCTGCTAAAATAAAAAAAAAACAAGGAAAAGTTAAAGTACACATGTTTGATGAACTCTGAACGTTAGGTTTCCTTTACCCCTTCATTTCCCCGTGACAGTTGCCCCCTTATATGGGAATATATTTTGTAAACGGCCCTTAAACAGTTGTCAGTATTTAGCAGTTTGTATCTAAACCATAATGTGAACTTTGTTCAATTTTCTAGTACTCATCATTACAATTAAAAATAATTTTTACCACATGCTTGAATGACACACTTTGTACATATTTGTATAGTAAAGGATTGAGCGTTGGTTCAAAAACTGTTAAAATGCTATTATAAAAAAATATTTTTTGTAGTTTTTTATAATAAGGGCTATCTTAACGTTCAGATGGCGTGAACACCGCCGATTTCTATTTTTGGGTGTTGAAGAAAAATTATGAAAAATTCTGGGTTTGAATCGACGCTCTTTTGGTCTTTCCCTTTAATACCAAGATAGAGTGAGAGCTTCCACAGTCAGAGCACGGGTCTCTGCTTATTGCTTGTAAGGCATCCGCATTATTTGCTAGGTTAGCTCTTTTGTTGGGTTGCGCATCAAGTGCCCCCTATACCTACCTGCTTTTTTTCTGTTTGTGTGGAGTACAGTGCATTTTACATTATTATGGAGATTCCTAACCTCAGGTTGGACACCATTAGTCTCATATATTAAAATGAACATCATTTGTTTAGAATCTCTTCAACTATCTCATAATACTAATTTCAGAGAGTGGTGTAGATAGAACTTTTTTCCATGAACAATTTTAGAGTTTAATTGTATTTTAACAAACAATGTCAACTCGGGAAGTGTTATGCTTAAATGTATTCAACTCTATAATATATGACTTGCGAAATAATAAAAGTAGTTTGTTCACAATACTTGGGCAGGAAATCGGACGAGTTGACCCTGAATGCAATGAACACAAACAGAAAAACCACAATGTTTATATACCCATCGCTATATTATGATTATTATAGTGTTAGCCTAACCTAGAATAATTTTCTTAATGTAACAGTTTTATTGTCTTGCATGTCCCTAGTTCGAACATTTACCTCTTGTTCTCTATACTTAACGTAGAATTAGGTATTAGCTGTCAGTTTAGCTTTTATTTTTGAATGGCATTAAATTATTGCCAATTGCTAAATTTTGCGTAAATCTTAGTAACCCTGTGCTTTTTTACAACTCCTTGCTTTTTTTCTTCAAGATGATAAGATCATGACAGTTTTTACAATCAAAGTTTTCATTGGCCGATTTCAAATTGTTGAGGGGAATTCTAGAGGAATTTATAAATTCTAATCCATTTAGGCTTCCATTTTGTATATCTAAGAGAAATTATTACTGTTTCCTCTCTAGTTCCTTTCATATAATTTTTACCGGAGTAATTTCTATTGTATCTGTATAGTTGTTGTTGATACTTGAAAAATTGAAATTTTTGGTAATTTTACAAAATAACCTGTCTCATTATCATCCTGTTGTAGTGAAATTAGATTGTTCATTACTCGATTACATGCAAAAATAAGACAATCAAAGTACTTTGTTATTTTAACTCATCAAATCAAAAACTAGTAATTAAAATTTATTCATAGAGTAATGTAACTGGTCAATAATTATTATTGATTGCCCTCAATTATTTCTTAGAGGGCTGTTTGATCAACTTTGTTTTGGAATCAAAAAATTGTAATGAGTTTGCAAGATAGACGCAGAGTACGCATATGAAAGTTAAAACTGCATTCCATCAAATTAATTATAGCAGTTTAATGCAGTTTATAAATCTTTTATTACGACCAAAACAAATAACAATATAAGACGCGATGAAGTCTTATTTGATCATAAAGTTGATTATATTTGTGTTTGTTTTCTGTTGTTCTGACTTTTTATTAGAAGTTCATAATAAAATTCTTCGATAACATACCATGTACTTCAGTCCTGTTGAGGTACAATGTCCACTTACTGTGAATATAATTGGTAATTTCGACACTATCAAAAAATACTAATTTGACAGTTTATAAAAATTTTTTTGTTCAAATGTTTTTACTTACAAATATAAAATAACAATTTCTCAAAAAAACTTGATAGCCATTTGACTAATTGAACTATTTTTTATATTTTCTATTAAATTTTTGAAATCGACTCACAATTGTGCGTTGTTAAGTTTGGCGATATTTTGTAACCGGTTTACAGTAAAAGAAAATTATAATTGTCCTTCTAGTCTCCAAAATTTATCTCAACACATGACATCATGGATATATTTTCTGCATATAAATTGAGCATATTGGCTACTGAACATATTGAAATACCTTGTCAAATACAGTGGTATTTGCACATTCCAATATAAATCTGATATTTTCTATGTCTCTATTCAAGTTTTTCAACTGTTTTAAAAATAAACTAGGTCAACAACATATATTCTCTATTGTACAGTTATTTCGATAGTCCCTTGTTTTAGAGTTGTGGTTTCTGTACATCTTTCACTTTTAACATACCTAATAGACAGTACAAGTTCATGATTGGTTAAATTACTACAATTTTTAAGAGAGTATTTAATTAAATGTTTTACCTCAATACTACATTTGAATGTTTCTAACATTTTATTGGTACTCTGTACTGGTACTCTGCTTATATTGAAAGAAAAAATGATTTAATTTTGCTACAACTACGGATGTCCAGTGTTTGCACAAGTAAAAGCCGCTTTATTTTTAATTTGCTCTGCTTTTGCAGCTGTTGCATAAAAGCTCTGGCTTACGCTGACGATTAACATTCACTTTTACTTTTTCAGTTATACATTGCTATATATACATTGTCTTTGATTATTTGTATTTTTTAAGGCTGGTCAGTTGCCTATAAATCAGTTTTAGATGTAGTTTTTGGATTTCTATATATTTTTTATATAAATGTGAGTGTTTTGTTGAATTTTTATTTTATATTTTTTTGTTATTATTCACCAGGTAACTGACTAAGGCAGTTTTTTTATGTTGTGTGAGATTTCTCACTCTTAAGCGATAACCTTTTTAATTAGGGTCTATCTTAAACTAGTTGTTGTTATAATATGTGTTAGTACATCTGATAAAATTACCTGAAATATTACAGCAGAGTGATTTGTAATATGAGCCACAAATAGACAAAAAAGGACTTTTCCTAAACTTCTTTAATAAATCAGTACGAGATATTTGTATAATAATTATACCCTGTATATAATGACAGTGGCTCATTATTTTTTTAATTTATCAACAACAATTTTGTGATATTTTTAGTAATGATTGTTATTTAAGTCACATCACGAGGCAAACGAATCACTGTTTGCAACTTCTGCTACAAAACAAACGCCACCACCTAACTGTGCGTTTGTTTTCTAACGGTTCTGTTAAGCAGTTGCCATGAGAAAAGCAGCCGTTAATTAAGTACTCTGTTTTACCAGTTATACAATATATGTGTTAACGGTTACTTTCATTGTGGTGATTTAATTTTAGAAATTTTTTCACAATAATCCTCTGTTTGTAAGGCGAGGTATTCGGTGTAGAGGGAAGCCATGGTAAAGAAGTACAGATTATTTTTCGATAAAATATATAAAGTAAAGTGACTATTATATATACATATATATTATATATTGATATTTAAACGATAATGGTCATTATGGATAAATATGTAAAAAAATACTTATTGAAAGTGTATGCATATGATAAAATACATATTCATGGATATATTGGATGTCTTCTCTCTATACTCGAATTTTTGACAGGCATCTAGGGTATAATGTCAAATTTATTCCAAAATTGATCCATTTTCTTTTATATTAGAGCTTTTATTTAGTGCATTGTTACTAATTAATCGAAGATCAAAATTTATTTGAGTCTAGAAATTAATCCCCGAAAACAATTTATTTTTGAATTTTTGTAAACAAAAAATTTGATGAGACATGTATGGCTTTATTTTATGTTTGTATTTTCATATTAATTTGACTTCAGATTCTTAACGTATTCTTCAGTGGTAATTATTTATTGTTTAAAATTTGTCTCATTGTGATATACTGTTTTTAGAATCTTCCAAAGTAACACCAATTTGAAAAAAATGCCTCAGAACAAATTTTACATTTTCATAATTCCGTTTTTAATGTTTAATTCCCTGTAAAGTAAACTTGGATATTTCTATATGCCTGTCAGTATTGGGCTGGGTGAACTAATTTGATAAAGTGTGTGATTATAAAATTCAGGATGTTGCCGACTGTCCTTGCCTTTTATAGTTTGTCAGGATTTGTGTTGTTTAAATTGTGCCATAAACTTATATAAAATAAAAAGTAATCTGTTGAATGAATAAATAACTCATTCCAATATTTTCGTGTACCCATTTAAATTCAACTAAGTTCTTGATCTTATTTATCTTTTTATTAACAAATAAATGTAGTCAAACATTTTGTCAAGTTTCAACGTTCACATTGTGTCTCATAGACATGATAATCGATTATTGAAAAATATTATTGTTTATTATTAAATATAAGAATAAACTAATGATGTGATGATGATCTGTAGATCATACGAATAAGAGGCTTTTGGCCTCTAATTTTCTGAATATAGTAGAGATAATAAACCATTATGTGAAAAATATATGGCCTTTTATTGAATTTATTTTCCTAGGTAAGCTTTTGTAAATGAAATGGTCGATTACGTCCCTTGTGATAGTCAACCACGACGTTCAGTGACATTGTTTTCTGACACGAACAGAACTCATAATGGCTTTCATTTAGGGATTTGGTTCAAGTTACATATTTACGCAATAGTACTTTTATGATATACAGCAAATCAAAAGTAGTTCTGCCCGCAATTTTATTGTTGTGATACAAACTTTCTAAAAATAATGACTATTTAGTCAAATTCGAACTAGGTGCGTATTTTATTGCTAATTTATGGGGAACAACCCCTTTCGGGACTTAAGCCACATTAAACATAGCAACTAAAAGAGATTTCAACCTGTAGTTGATGATGTATTTTATAGCAAATTAAGTGATCATTTTTTGCCCAAAGAAAGTGGTATTGCCCCTACCCCTTTAAGCCACTTCGAATTTAGGTGTATCATAACAACTAAAAGAGATTTCAATCTATTCTGGCCCTGTCAATCCACATATATACTGAGACAACTATATTAAAGTTCTACATTTTTAGTATATAGCTTCGTTACAAATAAAGAAATATTAAATTGCTGATTATTGAAAAAATCGTGCCAAGTAGCATTTTTTATCACAAAAGCATTCGTGTCAATCCTAGGGTACCTTACTTTTAGCGTCAGATCAGTCAGATCATAACTCATAGAACAACATCCATAATTAAATATAGTTCATGATGATAGCTCAGACAGTATTAAATATTCAATTGAAACAAACTCACTACCTGGCCACGATGGATTGACAGTCTCATCAATAGAATCCTGACATACGATGACGAGGTACATTAAAATTGAACCCATCAATGCAATTTCAATAAAGAAAAGTCGGAAGTATTGGCACTAGAAGATAGAGTTCTGGACTAGGTTCTAAAAAATAGGTCTTCTACTGCATTTTAGTGTTTATTATCTTCAGAAGAGCCTCCTTCTTTGGAGAATCCTTAAAGTGGAAAATATTGCACCAAATGCTTAAATAAGTTTACCATTACAAGTAAAATTTAATACTTATATGAAGTCTTATATAAGCTAAACTGGATTTTGATGTCTCTAATGTATTAAGTAAAACTAAACAATTGTTTACTTTTAAAAAAATCAAAACTTATAGCGGTCTGTGAGACCTCGCGTCCATGGAACAATATTGTGACGTCCACAGTTAAAGGTTAATAAAGTTCTACATTTTTAGTGAGCTGTTACAAATAAAAAATATTAAACTTGCTGATTGTTGAAAAAACGTGAATAGCATTTTTTTATTCTGAATTAGGGAATACTCATAACTTCCATAATTCATATATTCAACATATTACAATTGAAACAAATACACTCCCACATGTTACGTCCATATAGAATCCGTACGATGACGAGGTACATTAAAATCCCATTAATTTCAATAAAGAAAAGTCGGACTATTGGACTAGAAGATAGATTCTGATAGGTGGTCTTCTAATTTTAGTGTTAGCACCAAATGTCCTCTTCAAGTTTACCATTAAAAGTAAAATTTAATACTTAGTCTTAGTTGGAGATGTGTGTGTATTAAGCTAAACGCTTAGAAATGTTATAGTAAGAGGACCTGAAAAGTTTTGAGTGCTGTAATTTCCGGAACATCGCTCAGGTTTGAATGCTATTAGCGATATAAATTAAAATCTAATATTTATGCAAAATCTTAGAAGGAATTTTATTTTCCGCCAAACGCTTAGTAACGTCATCACGTATACGAGGGCCTGAAAAGTTTCAGGTTGCTGGAATTTCCGAAACAACCCGTTTTAGGCGATAGAAATTAAAATCTAATAATTATAGGTGTAAAATGTTATTGCGCCTTATGTTTAGTTATGTCATAGAAAAGTGCCTTAAAAGGTTTCAGAATGCCGCAGGATTTCTGGAACATCTTTGTTTCAAGGGTCGAATGACTGCAATATAAAGGTTACCGATAGATATTAAAATTTAATAATTATATAAGGCGTGTTCCTACCCGACGTAAAACCGATAAGCAACCGGTATTTGTATTGCGCGTAACAATATTGTAAACGGTAACTCGTCACCGCGCACTAAGATTATCGGTTGTGTATCGGCAATTCGTACTGTTGGAACGAACCTATAAAATCTTGGGGAGAAAGTTTTATCTCGCGAAATGCTTAGTAACGTACCTGAAGAGTTTTGCAGTGCTGGAAGCTTGGTGATAGAATTTAAAATCTAATAATTATGCAGTCTCAGGTGGAAATTGGTTCACGTTAAATACTTTCGAGTGCCTGAAAAGTTTAAGGGTGCTGAGTGTGCCGAACAACGCCCTTTTAAATGTGCTGCACGAATGTTAACGTTAGAAACGAAAATCTAATAATTAAAAAGTCATTGATGTGAAATTTTATTACGCTTTAGTACTTAATGTTATAAAAAGAGTGCCTGGAAAGTTTCAAAGTTCTGGGATTTCTGAAACATAAACTTTTCAAGAATCGCATAGAACTTAATATCTAATAATTATAGAGTTTTAGGTGCTGTATTCATTAAACCCTTTAAAAGGAGTTACTCCGAAATTTCCAGCAACCTAAACTTTGCTTTCTATGATATAACTAAGCATTTGGCGTAATAAAAAAATACACTTAAGACTTAATATAATATATATTTTATATAATTTCTAAAACTAGCATTAGTGTTGTTGCAGTAACTGAACTTTTGAAAGGGTGTTCCAGAAATGCCAGCACCCTGAATTTTTTAAGTTTTAAGGCACTGGCACCTAAAACTTTGCATAATTATTAGATTTTAGTTTCTACCGCCAAGCTTCAAACTTTAAAAGGGAGGTGTTTCGGAAATCCCAGCACTGTAAAACTTTTCCGGCCCTCTTACCATGCCTTTACTAAACATTTGCAGTAATAAATTTTACATGTAAGACTTTATGTAAGCATTAGATTTTAATTTTTATCGCTAATCTTCGTGCTGTAAATCATTCCCTGGAAAGAGAAATACTCCGGAAATCCATCCAAAGGTCACAAATGTCAAAATAAAAAAAACCTCAAAATATACAAAATATGAAGAGTGCCAAAAAAATACAGAAATAAGAAAAAATGTCGACTTAATCTAAAATGTCAAATCTAAGAAAGTGTTAAAAATGTGAAAATTGAGAAATATCGAAAATTTGATAATAATCTCAAAAATGACAAAAAAAGTCAAAAATAGCAATGACAAAATGTGTCAAAAAACCTAAAATGAAAAACAGCAAATCGAGTCAATGTTTAACGTGAAATTAATATGGCTAGCGAGGAGTTTCTAGAAAGAATTAAATCAAATCAGACACGTCACATAACTTTGACTCTTCATATTAAGTCCCAAAATAATATATTTATAGAAGCAGTTGTTGTCATATTAATTCCACTCATGATAAATGATGTTAAATTAGTTTTCACAAAAAAAGGGATGTGAAGAATATCAAATAAAAAAATATTCAAGATACAAACGTCAAATATGAGGACAACGATTTGTCTCCCTCTGTGAAACTAGAGAGGGTCAGCAGTAGCCTCCACATGTGGGAACCATGGTGCGCCCAGGGAATTGCGCAGCTCGTAAAAAGTTTGGTGTTCGTTTTTACAATTTTCAAAGACAAGTAGGATGCTCAGTTAGTAACTTGACAACGACAAAATATTGGCCGTTAATTTTTAGGAAATACTTGAAGTAATTAATAGGCTTTATTAGATCTGGAATTCATCCATTCGATAGAACATTTGTCTCTGACGACAAATTCGGCCCCGAATTACTTCAGTCGCATCTCACGAAAAATAAGCCCATTGCAATGAATCAAGAGAAAAGTAGGTACAGGTTTTAACCAAAAATGTTATAGATTTTTAAGGACAAAAAGCTGAAACTAAAATTTTCTCAAACGCATAATGTAATATATAAAATAAAAGGGCTCGTTATGAGGAAACAAATATATGTTGTCATAATTTTAAATTAACTCGTTTAAAAGAGACAGAACTATACAAAAATCAACCGATTCTCCGGTTTGCCTCCGGAACTGTTGAGTTTATCAATTTGAAGAAAATTAGGAGTAAAAGGTCCCACTTGAACCTCATAGCATAAACCCTAGTATTTATTTCGAGGGGCAAATTATAGAATTTTATTAAAAATAATAATACATTATTTTTTCAAGCGCACATCTGATATATAAGATGAAGGGCTAAAAACGAGGGCTACAAATATAAGCAACGAATAAAAGTTACCGACATATTGAGTGCTTTTGTGCCCTTACTTACCGGTGTTCCTCAGGGAACGATGCTTAGCCTTCTCTTGTTTATATTTTATGTGAACGACCTTCTAGAACATACGACTGATAATACGATCTTTTCCTACAAGGATGATACTGTGATAATAATTTATGACAAAACGTGTGGATTCAAAAATGAATCACTGCCCGAAATAAATACTGGCATGGCTACCTAGCCTTAAATAAATTATATCGTACATAAGGTGAACGAGTTCAAATATTTAAGGGTCATTTTTGATCATCATCTAAAGTAGGATAAACATGTTGAATATATTATAAAAAAACTAAATATTAGATATTTATTTTTTATGAAATATTCAGATATAATTATAAAATATTTAGGTATAAATAAATATATTTTTTCATATTTTAGAATAGTTTGAAAGATTATAACGAAAATATACAAAAATTGACCCATTCCTCCCTTTATCACAGGTTCTAAAATTTCGAAAAAATGAGAATATAGTGCCTCAGTCAAAAAATATAAGAAAAATAAAGTGAATACTGTAATATTTATTTTGAGGGACTCATTATACCTAAATATATGTAATGTATCCATTGAAATGGCTTGTCATAAAAAAACAAATAGGTACTTGTATTTGTAAAATAATTTGTTTCAAAGATTTAATATTTTAATATGCAAATTTTTATAATATCTCTGAAACAACTGAACATAAAATTTAGAGAGAAAAAAGATTAAATAAGGCCTCACCGAAAATGTATAAGCAAAATAAAGGAAAATTATAATTTTAATTTGGTGGGTCAAATTAAAAAAGTATATATATGTTTTTATAAAAATCTCACCATGTAATATATAAAATAAAAAGGCTCGTTGTGAAAATTATAAATTATATTAAGTTAAGTTATTTCGAAAAGGTTGTTGAGGAGGTCTTTGATTGTCTGTTCATTTGGGGTTTCTCTCCTCAAATTTTCCTGCAACAAATTGCCCAAATTACGGGTTGTTCGTAAATAAATTCTTTGCCAAATATTCTGAGAGAAAGAACTGTGAAGAATATGATCCATCAGTATTCCTTTATATAAATTGTATTTATTGTATATCCTGTTATAGGTATTCTGTGTTTAAAAACGTTTCAACTTCAATTCTGGAGTCGTTGTCAATCGCCGGGGGTATGGATTGTACCTGGAGGTTTATTGTTAGATT
>JAVLUE010000130.1:0-25001 GCA_034190945.1 Octodonta nipae
TTAGAAGTAGGAGAAAAATGTTTTATTATAAATTCCTTTCAAAATTAAAGTTTTAATAAATATGTTATCGTCATTAGCTTGCACCATTGTCGCACAGCTGTCAATAATCCGAAATAGCAGCGGTACCCAACGAAGCAAAATTTGTAACCAGAAGATTAAAACATACGTACCTTTATACACTATAAAGGTAATAGGACAGTTATTTTTTGACAGATTCTGAAGCGCGACCTCCCGTAGTATTTAGAAATATTCAAGCTTTCAGAATCTTATTTTTATTGCTAGACAGAGTGACCCAAGAAAGTACCAGCATGCCAAAATTTAGATGTCTGCATTTTGTTTTTAAAATTGATTTAAAAAAATGAAGTCAGCACTCTGAGAACATCAGTTGTTTTTTAAACAAGCCATATTAATTTAAAATCCGTCCAAAAATAAAAATGTTATAAAACGAAAATAAAAGATCGTTTGTCTTGGACATCCCTATATAATATTATATTTTCGAGATTTTACAATCCATTGAACGCCTGACAATATATTGCTTCTAGTCGAGAAACTTTATCAGTTGCGCTCCCCTCAACTGATTGAATCTCTAAAAGATTGTATCATAATTTATGTGACAGGTTTTAAGTAACTTACGAATTCTTTGTCCTAGAAATCACAAGTAAACGCCGTTATATGCAGTATATAATAAACCTGAAATAATCAATTCACAGCAAATGCATTGTTATTTTAAAACTATTTTCGCTTTTCATTGTCAAACATAATACGCAAAAAATTCGCATATATAACTGCAAATTCGAATGCGGATATTCGTTACTTACCTAGTTTACATTACGTATAAACTGTATGAAGGTACCTGGGTACTCTGATATCAATCGGTTTATACAAGTGCACATAACCACACATATATGGATTTTTGATAATGTCAGCTGTCAAACAGACATTTGGATGCACAATTTTTTAATGTTAAACTGAGTAGTTTACTAAAAACATGATATGAAGGAATGTAATGGCAACATGAAAACAAGCATTGATTTATACATCTATCACAAATATATATTTTTTATACATACATATTTTACTACAAAACTGTACAATGAAAAATCAAAAGATCTTAGATATGTATAACATCAAATCAAAGTATGTGCATAATATAAATGAATTTAATGAAGAGACTTAACTTAGAACGAATAAGGAATCAACATCAAATTCAATTTGATATTAATATTCTGTCAACTATTACTGTGAAGTTAAAGGAGACATGCCGACCTGCCTCGGATCCGTAGCTGCCGGCGTTTCCAAATTTTTCATGAGTTGAGACAGCCAATGCGTTGTCGAACTGTCCTCCTGCAAACAGGAGTTAAAGGTGGTGTCCTTCAGCTGATCTGGAAGACACTGCCTAAGAGCTTCCCTAGCCCTAAAAATAATTTCTATATTAATAATTTGTTTTTAAAAATGAACCGACTTCAAATATATAAACATAAAAACAGTACATAAACATGTGATCAAACATTATTTTTTGATACATACTGAATATAAAGATAAATATCTGTTAAAAACGTTTGTGTCACTTCGTTCACGTTTTAGCTTTATTATATTATATTTCTGTCATAAAACAATATAGAGTACCGCTTCGGGACATTGCTTAACAGAATATTGTTTAAACTGAGAATCTCCTCCTTCCTTAAATCGGTTAAAAACAATAAATACTTTTTTGTGCTTGTCAAAATAATTTTACACATCACCAAAACTCAAAGAATACTACAGCATAGCTAACAGAAGTCCATGTTTGGAATTGAAAGGTTTCTACAACAGAGAAGTAATTAATTAAAAGATAATATATGAAAAAGCTCACATGAAGCCGCTACACAAACAATATTTTCAAGTACTTGTTTTAAAAAATGAGAGTAATAAGTTAGAATTTGATGTACGGGTATATAGACGGACGGTCCCTTTAATCTTTACCATCATTTCAATGTTAGCAACATACAATGGAAGGATCAATTTCGTCATGTATCCGGTGTTATACTCACTGACAAACAATTCGCAACACCCAGAAGGAGATGTTTAAATTTAATATTGTTTGGTAAAACACAGATGAATTAAAATTTGGTAACGTTTAAAGTTTTGGTGAATGTTTTATCAATTAATATTGTAGTCCATTTTTGCATTTTTTTAATTTACCAAAAAAAAACAAACTATTTGACGGGATCCAAAATTGATGTTTAGTAATGTTAAAAAGAAAGAAGAAAGAGTACGTGTACAGTGTACACTAAATGTATAGCCAGCTAAGTGAATTTGAAAGAGATTGAATTGTTGGGTTAGGTGAGGTGGGTTTTTTCACTTCTAGAAATCGCTATCCGCACGAACAAAAATGCAAGATGTTGTCAAGGGTGGTTTGAGAATACCCAAAATCGGAGAAGAGTAGACATCGAACACTGAAGGGGCGCAAATAAAGATCGACTTCTAAGACTTATGGCCTTTAGAGACCGATTTTCGACAACTAGAAAGTTGGTTGATGAGTGGTTAGAACAAGGTCATCTGGTAAATGTCGGAACGGTTTACCGCCGTCTAAGGTCTTTTGGACCGCAGCATGATCTTGTACTACCGCAGTGGTACAGAGAACAACATTGAAATGTGGAATGGCATCAGGTCGTCTTCTCTGATGAATCTCGGTTCTGCTTGGGTGGACATCACGGCCGAAGAAGGCTTAGACGAGGTCCAGGAGAAAGTAGTGAACTTCAATTTAATGTTGAGCGGCCTGTTCACCGAATAGTAGGCGTTATGTGTGGTATGGGGGTGCTATTGCACATGGAAGTAGGTACCTTAAGTCTTTGGTCGAGGCAACATGACAGCGCAATATTATCTTCAGGAAGTAGTGGAGCCGTATGTACTCTTCTAACCTAAAGCGGCTCATGGATCCCATATTTCAACAAGATAATGCTCGGCCTCATGTTGCTCGAGTAGTTTAAACTTTTTTGAGAACAAATGTAATGATGAATTAAAATATTATGGAGACACATAGCGCTATTAGGACCCAATTCAAGGAGCATTTCGCGCTTATAAAAAAAAGGAAAATCTATTATTGAGCATCATATTTGTGGAACATAGCCACTCCATAAATTTCAATTCTTTATATTTAGGCAAGTAAATAATTATGAGAAAATGTAGTTTCACAATTTGAGAAACAAATTGTGGAAATTTGTAACAATGGAATTTTATGTATTTAGTAAATTCAATTATCTTTTTAAGATTCAGAGAAAAGTTGGTAATTAATGATTATTCTAATTTGCATAATCGGTTTTCCACATTAATTTACGAGTAATTATAAATTTCATAGTTATATGGATATTGACTTTATTTATAGCTTATTTGATGAAGATGACTTCTAGATTATTGAAATGGCGTTGAATGTAAACAATAAAGGTTGGGTGTTATAGTATACAACTGTATTTATACGATAGACTACAGCTACACATTTTTTCCTTTACCTTTTTGGTGTTAATTAAAAGAGCAATTTTCGGCTTACACAGTTTTAGGCTTCATACAAGAACTTGACAGAGATGTTTCAAATGCAATGTTTATAAAGGAAATTTAAAGTACTTTCCTAAAGTTTACAAACAATACTCAGTAACAAGGGTGCTTAACTTCACATGATTTGTTTTTTAATTCTAAGGCTTACCTTGGATTATCAGATAGCCTCAAATAACATCGGACCACGTGTTTCAACAGCCTAGCAGAAGGTTCTTTGGCTAAGGAAATAACCATTTTACCCTAAAAGTAAACACAAAGATAGTAAAATTTGTACAGATCGCAATAATTATGAAGGAGATTATATCACATGTGTAAAACTGTTCTAAAGCGAAAGCTTCTTACCACAGGCTACCAATGATATATTTTAGATGAGAATATTCTGACATAGACACGACGTCGTGACCTCGATTAATATAGAGAGAAGAATAGAAATGCCCGTAAACTCGGATAAATACACATTATGTAATGGCAACAAATTGTTAAAGAAATGCTGAAGAAAAAACAAAAAAACCCGACTCAACTAAAATTATTACCTTATAATATTAGTCATTTCTGTGTGCTCGTTGCTCCCATAATTTTATTGTTATTTCTAAGCTAGTTAAGTAAGTACGAGATCCAGCTGCTAAATTACTACGTTCTTTAGTGTTTGCTTGATACCTAATTTTTACACACATTTATGAATAGGATATATGTAAAGACTTATTATCTATTAAATACATTGTTCTGTGTATAATGATATAAAGTTGCTTACGAAAATCTGGGCGCAAATAAGGGTTGCTGGCTGCTAAAGATGCTAAATATTAAAGGTAGAGTGAAACAGAGTTAGCGGCTAGCGCACAATATCACTCAATATAATTAAAGCAATTGTATATGCCTCAAAAAAGAGTGTTCTCAACCACCGACGCAATCAGCAGTAGGAAGGACTTAATAAATACTCCAAAAGAAATTAAATTTAAAATAAAATGGTTTAATGTTATTAAATATTACAACCAACAATTAATATTTATGATAAATAAAACCTTTACTTATGCAAAAAAAATTATTATGCAAGTATGCTTGAAAAAATCATTTTAAGTATTCAATCGTGTGTTACAAATATGTTTTATATTTAACTATTTAGTAATTTAAAAATTAATCTAAAGTTTTCGTGCCTCTCATTGAAAATCTGATTCATGGGTGACCTATCATCGCAGCTGTCACTTTCATTGCTACAAATATGGTTAGCTGGGTGATTATATTGTTAATTTGATATAAGGTTCAAAAAGCCTGATCAATTCTATCTGCCTAAGAATGTAATACCTTAGGAACGGTAGACGGTAGTATGTTACCATATTTTTAAATATAAATAAAAAAATAAGAAAACAATTTTCAACACAAAAAGTAAGTTTTTATTGGTATTTATATAGTACCTAACTGTAAACTAAATCATTCTGAAGTTCAATTAAAAATTTTTCTTACAGTTTTGAATTTTGCAAATATCTTCAAATTCTTGTTTATCGTTTTGGTTTAGAACAGTAATTTTTTAGATCCTCTGTATGATATCTAAAATCATCCAAAGATTCAACTATTGATAAAATACTCTCTTCGAGGTGTCATTCCTTTGTACGCAAGACAATATATATTATATATAAATATAACACAGTTCCCAGGATTTCGTTTTAGTTGTCCACGAATAATTTGTTCCCTTCGACAGGGAATTCTGGTTGAGGATCTCGCTACAATTTTTATGGTAATCGCTGAGCTGTTGACGGGCCTGTCAATACAAATTTATCATTTAGAAATTATATCTCGAGTCGAAAATGAACCCATGTTGGCTAATTAGGTCCATACACCGTATAAAACGACCTCAATCTCCGCTACTAGATCCTTATATCGGATTCTGTTGTCCCCTATCTGTAGCATGACATCTGCCTAGCACTGTATTCACTTAGACTCGCCGGTGACCGTTCTTAGTTGAATATTTGCAGTGAACATAGCGGCGCCGGTGTCAAAGGTGATCGTGATTGCCCGGCCATTGATGGTGCACTTCATGACTCGGTTGCTGCTATTTCGGCAAAATCCCCGATAGAATACTGTTTTGGAGGGTTAGTCAGCATTTGCTCCCTTATGCTGACTAGCTGACTGTTCCTGGAGATTGTATCCTTGCTTTGGCCAGCTGTAACTGGTGATCTGTCTGGTAATCTCACTCTGCAGCTACAGGGATGTCCGTCCACAACGGTAACATGTTCCTCTAGCGTCATTTTCTTGTGACCGTTCCAGTAATTTGAGCCTATTGGTCAAAACTGCATTAAGGGATGATGCTGGTTGTTCCTGGCTGAAGGAAATTGCTCATAATCTCGGCTTGGACATGTTTACGGTGGCCTCTACTTCCAAAGTAATGCTTCAATGCTCTTTTTAATGCTACTAAGTCTTAAATTTATTTGGGCTTCAACAACTCTAATACCATTGATAAAACTGTGTGGAAAATTGATTTTTAGTTTCTGCTGGTATATCTGGGTAAAACAGGTGTACTAAAGGTCTATCTCTGCTTCGAACCCTTGTAGACTCTCTCCAGATTTTGCGCTTTTCCACTTAGTTGCACCTGGTATACTTGGCTCAAGGATTGTTATATGACTTATGATATGCAATGATCTTGTAAAAGCTACCTTGTTCATAGACTGGAATACTTTGAAGGAATCCTAATGCTGGACAACTTAAAGAAACAACAGTGGTAGATTTTTCGTGTTTATCCCATCCATTAGCTGTAGCCACGGCTTCAAATTGCCGTTTGTAACAAGGTCAAGATTAAGTATCATCAAACGTGGGTGGTTTGCTAAGAGAACCTTTGATACCAAGAGTGTTCTGATATTTTCGTTGCTGTAGGTCCTGTTGCATTCTTTTTATTCCCAGTTCTAGTCTTTGAATATCACTTTGGACGGTGTCTTGAATTGAACTGATTTCAACATATCTGGCTTTGGATGAAATCAATATCATCTACTTTGGTTTCAACAGTATCCACAGTATTTTTAGAATATTTATGTCATCATTTTATCACTTTTATGTCTGATTTCATAATCACTATATTTTGGTTAACTGCTTCGTTACCTTGGATTACTAATTGCATTAGTTGTTCTAACTGTTCCTTTTGCACCTTTGAATCATCTTCCCTTTTTAATTCATCAGCTTGTCCCTTTTCTTCTCATATTTTAATTTCATCTTTTCTCTTTAAATCCGTTTGTTTTTGTTTTTCTTTAAATTTCAAAAATAACCTTTCAATTAAATTTTGTTGCCTTTCATCCATATGAGTTACAAAGTTCTCTAATTCAATTTTACGTTATTCAACACAAGATATCACTAACCTCTGTTCGATTTCATCTTGATTTTGTTTCTCCTTTTTGTCACGTTTTAAATTTTAAAGTTCACTTCATTCCACTTCTAAAGACCAACTGCAATAGATTCTGTGAGTTCAATTTCACAAATATTCACTCCCACTTTAAACGTCTTTATTTTTTTTCAAAATAAACTTATTTACAATTTACTCATACTATCAGTTGGTGGCTACACGTTGCTTCCAAACGAAACTGCCGCACAGCCGCGTCTTATATACAGTTCATTCGTTCGAAGATTATTCCAGTCGTCTCTGGTCTGCCAGTCAACCTTAGCTTTTTGACATTCATAGAATTTTCGAGTTTTTTTTAAATACAGCCGTTTTTGCTTCGTGTCTCAATGTTTTAACAGAATGATAAATTAATGACGGTTTATTATATTTTGGCAGCGAAAAATGAATTTTATATCAATATAAACAAACTGCAGTTACAACAAAACGGAACATTGCGCATTATTCTCAACTGTAGTTAATATACTTCACAAATGCTGTGCTCCAGATCCTAAATTGGTTACCTATTGGAGAAAGGCTATATTAAAGTGGCGCATCTAGGGCTGATTTATAAAATGGAACATGGGCAATTACCACCTTACCTAAACAATTTATTAGTTGAAAAGTTTGTTTACGAATACAATGATCGGCCGAGACAAGATTACAATATTTTGGGGGTAAAAATTGTATCATAAAAAAATCATTACTTTACTCTTTAGGGTGAACTCATTTTTAATAGTCAGCCCCAAACAATTAAAGATACACCTTTTGCACACTTACTTTATGTATTGATTTGAAGAAATAATAATAAAGGTACTAAAAAGTAAAAAAAATAAATAGTTACTGACTTTAAGGCATCAAGAAATTTTGGCACTAAAAATCAAAATTAATAATTCAATTGGATAGTACACATAACAAAAAAGATATATAAAAGTGTATTTGGAGTCAAGCTTGAGAAATTCATATATTTGACACAGCAATAAATTAAAGAAATTCTCTTATTAATCAATGTAGGTATTGATATTTGTTAAACGTATATTTTTCGAGCTTGGATCCAACCTCAAACAGTGTTTTATAGTATATTTTTTTGTTTAAAATATCCAACTGAGTTATTTTTTACTTTCTACTGCCATCACTATTATGATGCATGCATTGAAGGGTTTTTTGTTCTTTATTTTACAAATTATTATTAATTAGGACCCCAAAGAATTATAATGGTAAGTGACATGAGCACAAACTCTTAAAGGCTCTGGTTTTCGGTTTATAGGCCCTCAAAGCAGAATTCCTTGACTACTTGCTTTGCATAGCAACAAAATGGTTTTCAGCTAATTTTTTGGTGTTTGATAGTTCTGTAGGTGTGGATCAAATCTTAGTAAGTATAAAGTCCAAAAGTCCTTTATTTTCAGTATACAGTCCCACAAAATTACCTTTTTTTACCTGTTATGCTCTATATTCAACAAGAAAGTAGGTTTTAGAATTATTTTTTTCAACATCTGATAACTCATAGTTCTGAACTAGTAGATTAAAAGTTTCAATGTGTATAAAGTCTTTTGATATTAGTCTAAAACCCTTTAAAGTTGAATTCTTACCCTTTGCGGCATACTTGTTGCATTTAACTTTAACTTTTGATCCACGCGTTAACATTATCAAATAGCAGAGTTTGCATAACATGAACCGAATGTCACTTTCGTGCTAGGCAAAAAGGGAATAAAAAAAAAGTTTCAAAGCATGTAAAGAGAGAACCAAGGACTTACAAAGTTTGTACCTATGGGGACTTGATTCAAGTGTTCAAAACTATCAAAAAACAGATTTTCAATAAAATTAGCGTTTTATTGCTAGGCACTTCAAGTAGTAAAAAAATTCAACTCTATAAGAATTCTATGGGGTCATTTACTTTACTTTTAGTACAGAATCAAATTAAAAATGCAAATTTTTAAAGTGCCATAAATACAATAAATACAAACAAAAAAAAACTACTAACTAAACTTACCAAAATCATTGCCACATGGCTAAACCTATCATACGTCTGGCAAATATATGACAAACCACTATCATCTAATAAAATCTTTTGTAAAATAAAAGTGGCAACAGTCTTGCTTAATTCAGATCCAGATTCCATTATCCTCAAACAGAGTGGAATTATTTCGGTCGTTAATAGAAACGTAATGACTTCTTGTTCATCAGTCTGTAACAATATAATTGAAAATTAAATATAAAAATAAATTCTAACAATCAAATATATGCAATAGAAAAATAAACTGGAATAAAAAATAAATGCACCATATTAGTAATAAAGTACATCGCAAATCCGCTTCAGCAAAAGTGGTTTTAGTCAAATTGGACCAAACAGCTGATTTTTACAGCCTATCGATTGCAACAAGCCTTATTTGTGAGCAAACAATGAACTTTTTGATTTTCATGTGATAAAAATATAAACTGTTTCCTATAAGTAAGAAATAATTAATAACGTAAACGTAGGGCGGATGATAACTTGTAAAACTTCAGCATATTCATGATATAAATCGAACTCCAGTACTGTCATTGTAGTGGGTTAATTTGTTCATTCAATAGACTGTAAAGATCAGTTATTAAATGTAAACTGGGATGTATCTACATACAATTCTATTTAATGTTATTATTGTTTTTTTTTGTATTTTTCGAATAAAAAATAGAGGGGAGTATTCCGCAAAATTAAACTTGTTTACCTGCAAAGTCCAAACTGGGCAAAAAATTCTGATATAATTAATGACACCATTTTGAACATTATAAGTAATTTAAAGTAATTGCAAGTATTGTGTACCATTGTGCAACTATAATTACTGGATTACATACATTGACACAATATTTAACATACTAATTATCCATAAGACTTTTAAATTTCATTATTACCCTCAATATTTTATTTGACTTTTGAAGAAATTTTTTTTTCTTCATTAAGTCTCCACAAAACTTAAGTAACATGTAGGAGATTAACAATATCTACAGTTGAGAATGACTCATGAGACAAATAAATTGTAACATTGGTATAATACTGGCAATATATTTCAGTAAATAGGTTATTTTTCAGGTATAATGGTGCTTCAACTGACTTGTAAAAAAACCTTTCTATTAAAGTTATATATTCTAGGACACATGGTGAATTAGTTAAAAATTATCCTTAATGACTTACCTTAACTAAAGCACCTATAACTCCGAGGCTGGTCAATCGTAAATACTCAAACGGTCGGGTCTTCGATGAAGTATGAAGAAAGGGGTAAAGGAATAATGGCACATGGGCTAAGAGAAACTGTGATCTTGTTTCTGGATGTGATGCTACACACTGAAGAAGTGCTAGAGCATTGCAAACCCTACAATGTAAAATTAGTACTTAGAATGAGATAAACAAAAGTAAAATGTCACATTGTATGTAGTTAACACATAAAAAAGTTCATATGACGGAATTAGATCATTAGAATATTCCAGGAATAACTAGAGTTAGACCAAAATTTTTCATCTATATTTCTAGCTAATATTAAGAGGTGTATATCCTCCTATCAGTAATAGTGAAACAAAGGCACTATTCTAGTAATGGTAGTTTAATCAAATTTTATAATTTTGTTAACATATAGATTTATGTTTGTTAGTCACCTTCCATAGCAATACAATCATTCCAACATTTTTGTAATCATTTGGAGATATGCGGCGTTTGTTCAACCTCGATTAACAAACGCCTACCAACGGCAAATAGTGGTTTTCGAGAAGCACTTTTCCCATTAAGACTTTTTTGACCTCCAACGGTATTTATGCCCATTAAAAAACAGTGACCTGAAAGTCGTTTTTATCCACCGTTTAAATAAAAATAATGTAGCGTCAATAAAACTTCAATATCTCAAGATGATTGAATCAAATGTGATGAAAATTTTTACACCTTTTGAAAATTGGTGCTACTGAAAAATAAAAGCCCCATAGCATGGGCAGCGCCGTCTGTGTAAGTAATCATCCATGTTGGTTCAAGCAATGACACATTTATTTTTCCTATTTAAATAATCAGAGTTTTGGAATTTTACATGTTATAAAAAGTGGATCGGTTACAAACAGGGATTCTAATACATTGACAATGCCACAGAAAAGCCCCAATGCGTTACCTTGGTGTTATCACACCCCTGGGATACCAATAGGTGATTTTTGTTGTGTTGTTGTTTAATGTCCAGTAATCTTGCCAAATGTTCTACCTAATGCCATTTCAGGGAATTTACTTTGTGGATAACATTTATTACCATGGTCTTATCTTTATTACCTATTCTAATATTTTTCAGTCTCTTATTGTTATTCCAATCATGCATTTATCCATAGACACTTGTGTAACTTAAAGCAAATTATGCAATTTCAGTTATCAGTTATCTTTTGGACTTGAAGACTGTTTAATTTTCTGAATCCATACATCTTTAATCAATCTGTTTATCTAGTAATAGTGGACCTTATATATGAATTAATTGACCCCAGATTACATGGGTAACTACATAAAACCTAGGCAACTCTATTTCTATTTGAATTTAATTTATTATTATGACTGCTGATAGATAATATGTTTATTTGTTAAAGTGTTTATGTTTAAAATAATAATTAATTATTTTATTATTAATAATTCATTTGAAGAAATATTTTCTAATGATCCAAAATATCATTCCTTTATTCAAACCCCCGAAATTTTGGAATATTGGCTTTCAAAATTCAATTTTAACTAATTAATCATCTTTTTCATAAGAATAAATTTTATATTTATACATTTTTATGTATACTGGATATATATGAACACATATACAGATCTTACAGTACCAATCAGCCCACCACCAATCAAAAAAAATAACCAACACCTGACTACTAATGCGCATGCGCTTCATACTTTTTAAAGAATCAGTAATATGAGAGTTTCGATCATTTTTAATAAATTTGACATTGGAACATTCCTTTCATTTGTCATATTGCAGTAGAAATACATAAATCTGACCGATCCATTTTCCGCGGAAGGCCAAATTTCTATGACTAGAATGTGCTGGAGCCCCGTCTTGCTGGAAGAACATACGCATTCTTGTAGCCAAAAGAACCTCTTCCAATAATGCTGGAAGCTCATTTTCAAGATAATCTAGATAACAAACGTTCTTGAAAATGTCTCTCCACGCTATCCACAATGGCATGTGAATTGTGTTGTCTTCTGGTAAATGTTGGTAGGGGGTTGATAATTATATCAGAATATTATTTGCCTATAAAAACATGCAATGGAACAAACATATTCAGAACAGAGTTATCAAAACGAAATATTTGATTTTCGTTGTTAAAAAAATTAGAAATTTCTATCGATTTAATGGTACCTACATGTATTATGTTCTATTCCATAGTGTAATCTGTACTATTGTTGGGTTAGTTGAGGTTACACATATACGTTATCGTTTCTTATTGATTATTTTTCTTCGGTTAATTAAATTAGTTGTTACCTGTCTACTGTTCATAGTTAATAATTCTTTTTTCATTTTTAACCCCGCGTTCCCTGCCTGGATAATTTTTTGATAGGTGGTGGGCTGATTGGTAGTCCAAAATCTGTATTTGTATTCATATATATCCAGGATATAAAAAAATGTATAAGTATAAAATTTATTCTTATGAAAAAGATGACTAATTGGTTAAAATTGAATCTTGAAACCCAATATTCCAAAATTTCGGGGGGGGGGGGTGTTTGAACCCCCAGACCCATATACTTAAATATTGTTTATTTAGGTAGTGTTGGAGTAATAAGTTTTATTCATCCATGTATCGGTAAGTTCTAAGACGAGGGATGAATTGTTCCATCTAGATATGGTAAAAGATAAATTGAGGAACTGGATGCTCACAATAACGACAGACCACATTACTAGAATACGTTATACCCTTCAAGATCTTGGAGCCTATGTTAAATGTATACCAACTAATGAGATGTTAAAAAAATTTAATTCTGAACAAGTGTAAAACACCAAATTAAGATATTGTAGAAAATAATTTGGATTTCAATAATATTTGTGTAATTTTGTATTTTAACAAATCTCTCCCAGTTCAACATCAAATATTTTATAATCCTGATTTTAAATCGTTTCAGGTATGATTTTAAGGGGTTACTTTTTATTATATTAAGTTAAACATTTATTTCTAATTTTTGGGGAAAAGTCGTTACAATTAGTAGTATTTTGGGGAAAAATTGAATTCACCTGGGGAAATTTCAAAGTTGGCATCTGGCAACCCTGACATTGAGTTTCCCATCTATTCTCTTTGTATGATCTTTGCACCAAACAAGTTTGTTGTTCCAGTTTTTTGAACGCATTTTTTGTTACAGTTTTTTGAACGCATTTTTTGAGGTGCCATAAAGTCGACCACAAATTATTCACTGTGGAGTGGATACTTTGTGAAGTCGATGCATTGGGTGTGCATCAAAAAGCAAAATTATGACCTCCTTGATAAAAGAATTAGTACGTGAAGATGCAGAAGATAAGTTCAAAAAAGTTGATTGATAAACGCCTATATAATTTTGACCAATACGTTAAACCGAGACATAAAACTTTTCATTTGAAAGAATGTGGTATACCCGACCCAAGAAAATGCGTTCTAGAAGGCATTACAACTGGCCTTGAAAATGTGAAAATCAAGCAGGGAAAGGTATCTATACTTAGTTCGGGATCTTCCGTGGATAGTATTTCAACTGCAACTAACAGTGTTGATGAGATAATGCCACCTATAAAGGAACCATTCAGAAAACGTACTATTAAAGTGGAACCTGTAGATGTTCCAAATCCATCAACAGTTAAAACTGGAACTGTTAAAAAACCTGGCAAAGTGTCACAAAAACAAACAAGAAGACATTTGTCCTGCGACAAATGTCTTCTTGTTTGGTTTTTTTTGCATGGTTGTCTGCACAACCATGCAAATAAAAGGAAAATTGAAGAGGGGCAACCAGATGGGAGAATGCGAGGTACGAAACTTCCTCTTTATATGATATCCAGGCCACCTTTGTTGCTGACTGCTGATTGCTATGATTCTGATGATGAGGAGTATAAGGAACAGGGCTCTTACAAGGCATCATCATGGACTAGATCACATGAACTGAAAAAAATGCAATTACTAATGGCAAGCGTTGGAGAAACCTTTAAGAACACTTTCTTTTCACGTCAATTGCATACGGCAGACCAACAAGACCTCTTTGAAATAATTGATCCAAGGAAATTAAAAATAACTTCCAGTGCTGTTTGGAGAAAACCCCCAAGGTACACACTACTAATGGAAAGCAGTGGCATACAGTTCAGCGAAGACGATGATTTTTGATAGATTGTTCTTCTTTGGAGTAAAATATTAAAATTTGGAAATTTCTTATTTTGGGTATGCTCTTCATACATGCCAAAGGTAACACTTAATATGTGAAAATCATTAGTAATTAAAAAAAATTAATCCCTTTTATGAGGTTAGGTTGTGACAATGTGACAAATTGCAGATAAGCAGTACCTTATTCAGTCTAACACAGATTCCGAGTTTACCAAATTGGAATGTTCTAACAAGAAAAGATAGGTGGCATTCACAAAACACAATATAAATTAAAAGCTAGTAAAATTTTACAAACGGTTAAAGAAATAAAAACAAATTTAAAATACTAAGTACAATTACAAAATTATATATATATATATATATATATATATATATATATATATACAGGGTGTAAACGGTTTGAGTGCAAAGATTTTGAGGATTAATACTTCAGGTCAAAACAAATCAAAAAGCTTTATAACATTTTCAGAAATAAACTATAGTTTTGCCAAAAAAAAAAAAATGAAAAAGTTAGAAGTTCTGTAGCCTTTATTAGTGTATAATAGATTATTTCCGGCTTCAAAATGATTGTAGAACTAAATATGTAAATACTCAATAGCGTATACACCTTTAATAACTGTATTAACAAAGAAAATTATTATTTAAACTCTAAATATTCTGTTATAATTTGCCCTACGTTTCTCCGATCAGATGTGGCAACATAGCATATAATCAGTACTACAGCTGGCCGCTGCCATGAATGCTTTTTTGCTGCCCGGTTCTTTTAAGAAAGTGAAAGTGATTTTTGCATGACATTCGACATAGCGTAAGTTATTTGATTTTCATTTTAAAATATAAATTGGAAAAATAAATAAAATCGGTTGTGAATTCAAGTGTATTATTTTGTGACAAACAGTGACAATTATACAATTAGGTAAAGACCTGACATGCTATTAATTTGTGGGGAAAGCAAATGTAATAATAAGAATTTTGAATTTTGAATATTTACTATAAATAATCCGTTTGCTCGCCAGAGCTCTATCATAATGACATCCTGCAGCTCAAAGGTTTTTATTTGTCTAAGGTAAGTAATATTAATTTCTTAGTAACAATTATTTCTCGAAGAATTTAACACTTAAAAGAACTACATATAAGAAATGTTTTGTTTAATATACTTTGTATCGCATTATTTTTGTATCATAATGTAAACAACTTTGTATCCTCCCTTCTTCAACTTGATGCATAAAATAAATCGCCAAATATAAATATTCATTTCAGTACATAGATATTAAAAGGGTACATTTTTGAAAATAATATTTCATAAAATTTTATGTACCTAAATAAATCTACCGGCACTCGAAACTATGAAATTATTTAATACAAAAAAATAACAGGTGTTCATTTTTTTGTGGTGACTCATTCCTTTATTATTCACGCTACAAGCAAATCTGAGTTTTAGCGCGACGTTGCCACATTGACAATAATTTACTTAACATGTATTTCAAATTTTCTTGCTTATTAAGGCCTTTAGACCATAGTGTTATAAGAGTTTTTTGTTTTGTTTGGTGGGTACTATCTGCACCTAAAATATATGCAGTCAAACTATTTACACCCTGTATATTGATAAAGACTAAAAGTAAATCAACAAAACACTCTATTGGGAGAAATTGATGAGGCAGGCAAAATAGTTAGGGATAAAAATATATTGTTACGAAGTTTACCCAAAGCCGACCCTGTGTCATTTCAGCACGACAACAAACGCTTCAAGATAAAAAATACGATTCTCGAAAAGGCTCGGCAGCGGAAGGAACGATGTTGATTTCTACTGGAGAATTCTACGCTGGTGATATAAAAGAAGAACGCCACGATCGCCAGGCAGTGATACCGCGACGACTAGCTTATATCGTATTATTATTGTATTTTTTGAATCAGCTGTTTGAATGTAAATAAAGTTCTAGAAAAGTGAAAGTAAATATTAGTGTTATAATTTTTAATTGAACCCACGAAGTATACTACATTTGGTGTTAGAAGTGAAGGATTAAGTGCAGTTAACATCCTAAATTGATTTATGGAAACTCGTAGTATGGAAAAGATAGACGAAAAAATTGCACAGATTCTAGAAAAACGTGACAAGAAGGAGAAACAACATCAAGAAGAAATTCAACAAAGGTTAGTGAAATCTTTTGATGACAAACTTAAAGTTGAGTTAGGAAATCTTGTCACTAATATCGATGAAAAACGTAAAATAGAATTAGAAAATCTTGTTTCTACAATGAAAAGCGAACAACAAAATCTTGTCTCTGCCATGGAAGAAAAACAACAAAATTTAATGGAAGGATTATTCTCGAAATTTGTAGAAAAACAAGATCAGACTGAATTAAAACGACAAAATGAATTTAAATTATTAGAAGAAAAACGACAAAATGAATTTAAAATAACTGAAGAAAAAAGACAAATGCAATTTGAACAACTAATGCAAATAGTAAGACAAGTTAATGAAACAGTTAATGAAAGAATGCAAATAGTTGAGTCTGATATAAAAGAGATAAATGATGACATTAAGACCATAAAAAATACCGTAGACACTCTTGAAACAAAAGTAGATGACCTCGATTCCATCCAAAGCCAGGTAAAAGTTGAAATCAGTTCAATTCAAAACACAGTTCAAGACCAAATCAGTGCCATCCAAGACAAGGTAGAAACAGAAATTAAAAAAATGCAACAGGACTTACAGCGAGGAAAATACCAGAACACCGTGAGTACCAGAGGTTCCATTAGTAAACCACCCACATTTGATGGCAGTTCATCTTGGCCTATGTATAAACGGCAATTTGAGGCTGTGGCTACAGCTAATAGATGGGATAATCAAGAAAAATCTACTTCTCTGGTAATTTCGTTAAGAGGTCCGGCCCTAGAACTCCTCCAGAGCATTCCAGTCGATGAACAAGGCAATTTCGACAAGATCATCGCTATCCTAGACAAACGTTACGACAATCAATCCTTGAGCCAGGTATACCAAGTCCAACTGAGTGGAAAAACCCAAAAATCCGGTGAAAGCCTCCAAGAATTCGAAGCAGAAATTAGACGGTTAGTTCACTTGTCCTACCCAGATCTGCCATAGGAAACGAAAGACCAGTTGGCCACACAGAGTTTCATAAACGGCATCAGAGATGTGGAAGTACAAAGAAATTTAAGACTGAGTGGCGTCAAGAAAAGTAGTGAAGCTCTACTTCGGGCTTTGGAAGTAGAGGCCGTCATGAACATGTCCAAGCCGAGGGTCCGAACAGTTTCCTTCAACCAGGAAGAGTCAGAGTCACAATTTCAAGCGCTGCTGGCTGGTCTGAACAAATTATTAGACCGGTCACAAAGAACTGGCACCAGAGGGGCATGTTACGGCTGCGGACGGACAGGGCACTTCCAACGTAATTGTCGAGTGAGGCCACCTGAACGATCACCGACCAGGGGTAACCAACAGAACAGCCACATGTCCAGGGACCGTCAGTCAGTCAGCATAGGGGGGCGAATGCTGACTGTCCCTCCACCAGCCCCCAAAACGTTATCCATCCGGGGATTTTGCCGAGATAGCGGCAGCCTAGTCATCAGAGGCACCATCAACGGGCGAGCAGTTACCATCACCATCGACACCGGCGCCGCTGTGTCCATTGCCAAGTCCAGGGTTTTGAGAGCATCAGAAATTCGGCCAGTTACCAATAACCTCGCTAACCTCCGATAGGGAGATGGCACCGGAAGAAGACCAATAACATCCAGCTCAGAACAGTCACCGGCGAGTCCATGTCAATACAGGGTGAGGCAGATGTCGTGCTACAGATAGGGGACAACATGATCCGGCATAGGGTCCTGGTAGCGAATATTGAGGACGATTTTATACTGGGAATGGACCTAATTAGCCAGCATGGATTTATGTTCGACCCGAGATATGATGTTCTTCGGTTCCTAAATGAGGAATTTGTATTGACACGGCCCGACAACACGTCAGTCACCCCCATAAAAATTGTGGCAAAGTCTTCAGCTAGAATTCCCGGTCGAACAGAACAGATTATTCATGGGCAGCTAGACAGCAATCCTGGGAGCTGCGTTGGAATGGTGGAGCCCGTACACTCAGCTCATGACTACTTGGTTGGTCGGGCTATAGTTAAAACCGGACGAGATATACCAATCAGAGTCCTGAATTTGTCCAACAACGACATCAGAATTACCAATGGTCAAGAGATAGCTTGTTTCGAGCCAGTAGAGACCATCATCAATTGCGAAGAAGAGTACCAGACGTCGGTGAAGGAGACAGGGCCCGATAGAGAGTTCCTACAACAGTTTGCTGACCACTTAACACACTTGACACCAGAGAACCAGAAAAAAGCCAAGCAATTTATCACAAAACACTGGCAAATTTTTAACAGTAAAAATGGAATCACCGGTCGCACCAACATAATCCAGCATCGAATAGATACCGGAAAGGCTCAGCCCATCAGAATACCACCTAGACGACTACCATTGGGGCAACAACAGGCAGTCGAGGAAAACATCGAGTCCATGTTACAAAATGAAGTTATTGAGCCATCCATCAGTCCATGGTCTGCTCCCGTCGTGCTAGTTAAAAAGAAGGATGGAACCACCCGATTTTGCGTGGATTACAGAAAGCTCAATGACGTCACGAAGAAAGACAGCTATCCACTACCCCGAATCGATGACACTTTGACCACACTAGCAGGCTCCCGTTGGTTCTCCACACTAGACCTAAAAAGTGGATATTGGCAGGTTGGTCTGCACGCAAACGACAGAGAGAAGACAGCGTTCTCCACCAGTAAAGGGCTGTTTCAGTTCACGGTCATGCCCTTTGGGTTATGTAATGCACCCGCTACATTTGAGAGGCTAATGGAGTATGTACTGAGCGGGTTAACATGGAGGACGTGCTTAGTATACCTCGACGACATTCTAGTCATGGGCCAGACATTCGACGACCATCTGAAGAACCTGGGCGAAGTATTCTCCAGAATTAATAACGCCAACCTGAGACTCAATCCGAAGAAGTGTTCCTTGTTTCAAAAAGAAGTAGAGTTTTTGGGCCACGTAGTGTCCGAGTCAGGAATCCGCACCAACGAAGACAAGATAAAAGCCATCCGCGATTGGCCAGTTCCAAGAGACAAACATGAACTCCGAAGCTTCTTGGGCCTATGTTCATACTACCGGCGTTTTGTTGAGGGATTTGCCACCATCGCCGCCCCTCTACATCGGCAGACCACTGATAAAGAGACCTTCCATTGGAATCAGGATTGCGAAACATCATTCAGGCGACTGAAGGCAGCACTATGTTCCAGCCCAATCCTAGCCTTTCCTACACAGTCCGGCAAGTTCATCTTAGACACCGACGCCAGCAACACAGGTTTGGGGGCCGTCCTATCCCAGGTGCAAGATGGTGAAGAGAGGGTGATCGAGTACTACAGCCGTGGATTCTCGAAGCCAGAAAGAAATTATTGCGTCACCAGAAAAGAACTTCTTGCAATAATAAGGGCTGTGGACCATTTCCATAAATACCTGTATGGTCGCCATTTCTTAATCCGAACAGATCATGCCGCACTCAAATGGCTGCTGGACATGAAGACACCGGAAGGACAACTGGCCAGATGGATGGAGAAATTACAGCAATACGACTTCAAGGTGGAACACCGTGCCGGCCGGTTGCACAATAATGCCGATGCCCTATCCAGAAGACCCTGTAGAGCGGAATGCAAGCATTGTCTGAAGACGGAACAGCGAGAGGGTATCTCCATCAGGCAGATTCGAGTGCAGGCCAATGCAGACTGGACAACGGAACAGTGCATTCAGGACCAAATGGCTGATCCAGACATCGAACCAATCTTGTCACTCAAAATGAGAGGGGCACCCAGGCCACGATGGGACGAGGTAGCTAGATACTCCGGCGTGCTGAAATCGTTATGGGCTCAGTGGGGCTCTCTACGAGTAGACAATGGAATGCTCAAGCGAGTTTGGGAAAGCGCTGATGGACGAGAAACCAAGTCCCAACTGGTAGTTCCGAAGAAAAAGGTACCAGCCATCCTGACCGAAGTACATGATGGAATTACCGGAGGCCACCTGGGCATGAATAAAACCCTAGACAAAGTTCGCCAGCGGTACTACTGGGTGAATTACTTCGAAGACGTCAGAGCTTGGTGCCGCAAATGTGCCACCTGTGCCGCCAGTAAGGGCCCGAAGACCCGGACCAAGGGCAGAATGCAGCAGTACAATGTGGGCGTCCCATTTGAGAGAATCGCCATCGATGTCGCCGGTCCGTTTCCCGAGTCTGAGAGGGGGAACAAATACATTCTGGTCGCAATGGATTACTTCAGCAAATGGCCTGAGGCATATGCGATACCCAACCAAGAGGCAACCACGGTAGCGACGGTGCTAGTAGAACAACTATTCAGCCGGTTTGGCGTCCCGATGGAATTACATTCAGACCAGGGGCGTAACTTCGAATCGAATGTATTCCAGAAGGTTTGCACGATGTTGGGGATCAGGAAAACGAGAACAACACCATTACACCCACAGTCAGACGGAATGGTGGAAAGATTCAACCGGACCTTGGAACAACACCTATCCAAGGTCGTCAGCAATAACCAGCGTGATTGGGATGAGCATATTCCCCTATTCCTGTTGTCATATCGCTCTGCTGTACATAATAGTACAGGCCTGACCCCAGCCAGGGTCTTATTCGGAAAGGAGCTGCGATTACCATGCGACTTGGCATTTGGCTCCCCCGAAGAACCTCCCCAAGACATCGACGATTATGCCGACCAGCTCCGACATAACATGCTGGCAATACACCACTTAGCCCGAACGCAGATGTTGGCCACCAGTGACCGGATGAAGACGCGATACGACCTCAAGGCCAATTCAGCCGGGTTCCAGGAGAGGGACAAAGTCTGGCTGTACAACCCCCAACGGAGCAAGGGTAAATCCCCAAAGCTTACACCCGCCTGGGATGGTCCATACGAAGTGGTCAAGAGGCTGAATGATGTCGTCTACCGGATCCGTCGAAACCCCAAGGCTAAATTGAAGGTGGTTCACTTAGATCGACTCGCTCCCTACCATGGAGGGGATGTTTCTGATCGGGACGATCAGAATTAAAGGGGGGGCAGTGTTACGAAGTTTACCCAAAGCCGACCCTGTGTCATTTCAGCACGACAACAAACGCTTCAAGATAAAAAATACGATTCTCGAAAAGGCTCGGCAGCGGAAGGAACGATGTTGATTTCTACTGGAGAATTCTACGCTGGTGATATAAAAGAAGAACGCCACGATCGCCAGGCAGTGATACCGCGACGACTAGCTTATATCGGATTATTATTGTAATTTTTGAATTAGCTGTTTGAATGTAAATAAAGTTCTAGAAAAGTGAAAGTAAATATTAGTGTTATAATTTTTAATTGAACCCACGAAGTATACTACAATATACATACATATACACATACGTATATGCATGTACATGAACACAACATTGTTTGTTGTTTTTATTTCTTTAACCGTTTGTAAAATTTTACTAGCTTTTAATTTATATTGTGTTTTGTGAATGCCACCTATCTTTTCTTGTTAGAACATACCAATTTGGTAAACTCGGAATCTGTGTTAGACTGAAGGAGGTACCACTTATCTGCAATTTGTCACATTGTCACAACCTAACCTCATAAAAGGGAACAATTTTTTTTAATTACTAATGATTTTCACATATTAAGTGTTACCTTTGGCATGTATGAAGAATTCCATTATTAAATCTCCAAATTATTTGGTAAATAATTTTATACTCTTTTAATTTTAATTTCACTAAATTAGCCATAGTAATTTTTGAAGCTTCTTGTATGTCCAACTTAGACTTATTAATCTTTTCCAGTTAGGCTGAAGAAGCTGTAAAACCAACAGCGAAACGTTCCTATGTACAAATAAATTTAGAACAAAATAAAATTCCGTTTTATTGGAGCATACCCAAAATAAGAAATTTCCAAATTTATATATATATATATATATATATATATATATATATATATATATATATATATATAAAATTAATGTGTTTTATTGAATTTTCAATGAATTGGTTGGTCTGTTGGAATAAATCTCACTTGTAATAAATATTAAAAATTTCTTAATCTACAGAAAAGACAAGTCAAAAACAAAAAAAAACAAAACATGGCGAAGGATGAGAAAAATTATAATAAAAACTGGTGTAATATGTAACTTAAAATTTCAGGACTTGACTTACAAATAATTTAACTTAAAATAGTAGGAAAGCAAAGAAATATGTTCAAAATTTGATAAGGGCTTAAATAATAAAGCAAAATTTAATAACAGCTAAATTATCAGCCTTTAAAATGGATACTCATATTTTTAACCTGAACCTTGGCTTAGAGCATTTAGTCTACTCATATTCAATGATTTGACAATTACGCCCCTTTACATCTAAATCACTTTTGGCACTGAACAATTTTTTAAACACAACAATTGATGGCTATCTAACAAGCATGTAATTTTAAAAGCGTACATCCTAAAAGAATAAATGAATCTTATGATATATAACCTTGCAGAAAACTATTTTTGCACAGTTATGAGTCTTGGCACAAAACAGAAAAATAAATAATAGACTAAGACAAAGGTTCTAGAATGAAAAGTAAATATTAATTACTTATATATACTAAATTGATGGCAGAAGATGCTAACAAACTCAAATTACAGAAAATTGTGTGAAACTAAAAAAAATCAATTTAAATTTTCTATTACATTTTGTTTGAGTTTTGTCTGACTCTATTACAGACAAATATAAAATATGGTAATTTGGTAACATACAAAAAAGAATGCACAATAACTATAAAATCTAAAGATAAAAGGGAAATGACTCAAAGCTTATATAAATTATATTATTAGTTATTAGGCTCAATTGCAAAATACAAAGTATAGTGTGTTCTCTAAAGTACTACTTGTTATGACATACCCATATATAAAAAATGTTGATTGAAATTTCTTATTCTATAGACTAGGAATCCATCTTATATTTTAATTAAACGATTTGTAATTATATTAAGAATATTGGCTTTTATCTGATTACCTAATCTATTGACAAAAGTTTGTTAAAAATCTTATTATATACCTGTTCTGCCTTGTAAGGTATTAAAGAAAGTAAAAAACTAAGCTTAGCAGCAGAAACCTAAGTTGTGCTATGACTTAATTAAGTTACATCAGACAAATTGGCAATAACTGACTGAATATACTAAGAAAGCACATATATGACATATTGGTTTTCTTAATAGATAGGATATATATGATTGTTTTAGGATGTGTACTACTAACAAAAGTGTAAACTCTTGTCTTATTTTATTACAATAAAAACATTTTTCATCACTGCCTAGCCATAAATCAGTCCCTACATGCCTAAATTCACAAAATCTGATGTTTTTCATTAAATACTTCAGAAAATGGCAGTCCCTTTATACCCACATGTGCTCACACTTGCATCCATACACAATACTCTGCCGATGTTATTGCTAATTAAAAATCTGTCAGACCAGTAAAACCAAAAAAGCTCTTACATGTCCGAAAGAATAACACTTAGTGAATTCATGTTAACTTTTAAATTTTCTGAAGTATAAATTGCTTCATATTTAGAAGGTGAAGGATGTGGTGAACATGCAAGTTAAATTTTGTTATTGATTACAAATAAAATAAGACTATTCAAAGCACAACAAGATGTCCTATGAAACTAATATAAATACCTATACATACATGCTTTATTGTGTGATTAAATAGAGGTGGGAATATGTTGCAGATTCTAATAATAAACTAAATAAATTAAATATTTTGTAATTAAACCATACCATTCTCACATATATTAAATAGTATTATTACTGATGTTACTGAATCAAAGTACCTAATTAAAAACTAATTTAAATAGTTACTTTTATATAGGCATAATTTGTATACTTGTTCAGTTCATTTTTGTCAATTAAGGCTAGCCACACACTGGCAATTTTTTACTTTCAGTGATTAAAAAATTTAGTTGAAAGTTACCCATTGTTGTACAAAGTGCTCATTGGCAACTGAACAGTTGCTCAATATCAGTTTCAAAATGAATTTCGTCAAAAATATGTGTTTGTACTATTGTTTTATGGACTTCAAATATATACAAAAAATTTTGGTTCCATCCATTGATAAGCAAAAAGTTTGTAGATAATTTTATATATTTTTTGATAGTTTCAAAACAAGAGCAACTTTTTAATTGCCAGTGTGCAGTGACAGATATGAAGGTGTGCTTTCTATTTGCCAGCAACAAATGAGTTGCCAGGAAAATCGAATTTGTTGGAATTTTTTAGTAGTCCAACAGGACAGACACAACATACATAAAATTCTCAAAAATTACCCAATTTTTGCTGTTAGTTTAGGATTCACAAAATAATGTTATTTTTAATACTTAGGTCTATATAATTGCTGACTGCATAGTCATATGAATCATTTATATTTATAAAGTAGATTTACATTCAACCATACATCCAATTTTAACAGACAAAGACTTACTACATCCCTCACAAAAATTCACAAACATGTTTTAAAATAATCTCAATCTTTACCTATTTGATTGATTTGCTGTAAGTGTTGGAGGATTTATAGCTGGGTAAATATTAATTATTTCTTGTAACAATGCTGCAATTGTCCCAAAACTGTTCCATAGCATAGGTGCTAGATCAGGAACAACTTCTCTTTTTTTGCTGCAAGAAGAATCATATGTAATTGTGAATCACATAATTTTATAATAACT
>JAVLUE010000131.1:0-112109 GCA_034190945.1 Octodonta nipae
GTCTACTACAAATCGATTTTCAAAACCTTCAATTGGAATTTCTCTGCATTTCTTCAGATGAGATTTCGCTTCAATTTCGACAGAATAGTTGAAAAAGTATTTTTGAATTTTATTGTTGGTATACAATAAAATCTTAAAAGAGTTGAATAATTTTGCATAAAATCAATTCTAATTGATAAAAAAGTCTTTGGTGATAACCTATTCGTCTGAAATTTCAAAGCCTAAACTTTCCAAATTTGTATTTAAAATTCATAAAAAATTTTTCCAAAAAATTCATTTCCACATTGAATTTAAAAATTAAAATCAATATAGTTAAATTTATTAACCCATATTATATTCGTTACCCAACTACAATAAAAAAAGTTTTTCATTTGCTAAATATAACGTGATAAATAGTTTTTTTGTAAAAAATCTTCCAAAAGTTTGTAAAAATTGAATTTTCGAACAAAAAAAAAAATCTCAATAGAATTAACCACCATAGAAATTGATGATAAATCAATATTGTTTTCACTGATGGGGCACCATTGATGATGCATCGATGACGGCCAAGAGAGAACTTTTCAATTTTTTATTATCACTTGCAATACAATTGATCAACGAAACAATTTGCTTAGTTGTATAATCAGAACGTTGTTTAATCCATTCAATTAGTGCAGTTTCAATGTAATAAGCTTTAATAAATTCCTCGACGTAAGGCCTTTCTTGGCCGAGGAAAGATTTTATAGCTAGTTTAAACTGTGTTGTTTTTAGATCTTCATTCAAAGATATTGATTCAAAGTATGGAGTTAAAATTCGTCCAATATGAGATAAAAATTGTTCGTAATCTAATTGCATAAGAGCTCTTCCTTCATTTGTGCATTTTTTTGCAGAAGAAAATCCTTCAACGAATGTTTTATTGGAAAGCTTCAAAACACATTCCCAAAGATTTAAATTAATTTTTTTAGATAACATATCTAAAGAAAGCAATGGAGATTCTGAATCATCTGCTTCAACTTTCAAGAGATGTTGTTTACCGGGAATTAAAAAAATTAAATCTTTCAATTCAAGTAGATTTTGATAAGATTTATCAAATGATTGAATTTTGTCGACAAAAGTATTTACATATGCCGAATGCATTGATGGTATTTCTTTGATGTCCCATTTTGTTTGACTCATTTGAAAAACAACTTTATCATAAGGCAATAATTTACTGCAAACAGAAATAAGACATTGATATTGTAAACTTTCGACACTATGATACATCTAAATAAATAAAATTAGATAAAAAGATAACTATTCTTCACCAAAGCACACCTTATCGTGATATGTTTGCAATAATTTAAAACCATCTTCTTCTTCGTGTTTTTTGAGCAGATCCGTATGGCGACTAGATAAGGATTGATCTTCGTATCGAAGAAAGTCTAGCAAAAAAGGACAAAGATGATAAAATTGCCGAGAAATAAATATTCTAAAAAAAATAATTATAAATAATTAAAACAAAAGCATTAAAAAAACTTTTACAATGATTCAATGGCGAGAATACGCTCACCAAGCGCATAATGATTTGAATCAGAATCTAACGAAATACATGATGGTAAAGCTGGACAAGGATATTTAGTGGAGCATTGGTTTGTTGAATTTGTGAGTTTTGAAGGCGAAGAAGTTTGTGAATTATCCGATGACAATGAATGATTAGAAAATTTACTATTTGTTTGATTTAAATCATTCAATATTAAAGTATCATTGATGCGGCGAATAAAGGAAGAAAATTGATTCAATAAATTTGTGTTCTGTTGTTTTTGAGTAATTTGGTTTGAATTTATAACATTCAATGAGTTTGTAACAGGGCTAATATGCGTTTCTGCAGTGGAGTTTTGAAAAACGATTGAAAACAATAACCATTCCTCGGAACTGTTTATGTCAGAAGCAAAAAAATGGTAGATTGTGTAAAAATAATAATCAAATAAATCTAGCAAAGCTTTGATAATATTGTGCGATATCGTTCTCAACAAATACATGATATTCATGTAACGTCCCATCAATCGGAGAACATTTAAGGCTGTGTTGGTAGTAACTATATCGCGATCCCCGTAAAATTTATTCTTTTCAAAATTGGTTGTTTCGAAAATTTCATTATTATATTCGTTTTTTTCCGATATAGCATCACAAATATCATCATCATAATCAGTTTCGTCAAAAGTAGATTGAGATACAATCCGTGACATAATTTCATCAAAAGGTGATTGAAGCGTGATAGAATCTATATTTTTCTCTTTAAAATCAAAATAATTTGAGGTTTTATTATTTTTGGGCGATAACAAAAATGAAGATGAAGAGTTGGATGAACTTTTATTTGAATCTTTTTTAGTACTTTTGAATTCAATTGAATCGAAGCTTTTTTTAAGTTTTGTATTTTTCAATTTAACCAAACGACCTTTCATGAATGCAAATTCTTGTAAGTTTGCAATCAATTCAAATTCATCCCTTGTTTCAATTGGACACCTTGTCCAAGTTTCGTTTTCTAGAAAAATCTTGAGCTCAGCCATAGAAACTTGATGATACGATTGAAAGTATAAACAAGTTTGTTGAAAAAGTGTATTTTGTAGTTCAAATGTTAAATCTTTAGATTCTGCTTCATTTCCAGAATACAAATTACAAAATTCGCTTCCTATTTCAATCATTTTTTCACAAATCGTTAAAATTTTGATGAATTCTTCAAAAGTGAAGAGCAACTGATCTTGCTGAGAATCTTCTTTAAATGAATCATTTATATCAGAAAATTCATTTAAATTATTATGGGTAAACTTGACACTCGAGACTAAAATACGAATTTTGTTTTGAACATCATTCCAAATTTTTAAAACCCCATTGTCTAATTTAGCTAATGTGAACTTGACTTCATTATCACTCATATGGTTGAGAAAAAGATTTGGTCGTTTTTATAAAAATATAACACTTGGTAATAAATGATCATTGTATCCCACATTGTTCTACAGAGATCAGTAAGACATTGCAAAAAAGATTCTGGATTCAAATATTGACAAAGTTCGTTGAAAGGTTTTCTTTTTAGATCAATATCATTATCATTATTTTGATTTGATATAGTGGTACCGGGTTCATTGGCTTTTTTTTGTTTTTTTACTTTAATAGGTGTCGAACAAGCAAAGTAGAAACTATGGTTTACTAGCAAATCCACATTATCTACAGCAAACAATTTCACATATCCAAGTACAATCGAAAATGCTTTATCATGAATAGCATTTGTGAAGTGCATCAAAAGCTGATGAATAGCATTTTCAGATTTTCCCAATAAAGCGTAAGCCTTGCATAATTGAGTATGGGTTTTGTAGCAAAAACGATCAGCCGTTTTCGAAAGAACATCATCCATTTGTCCTTCAACCATATGTAAACCTTGTGTCAATTTCTTTCAATTTGGAAACGCAATGATATTCTTTTGACATTGATTCTAAACAATTGAATGTTTTGTTGTGAAGATTTATTGCACCGAAAAAATTTTTATCATGCTGAAGCAAAATTTCGATTTGTTCTAAAGCTTCGTGAAGTTTTTTGATTTGTTGTAAACCATCAACAATAATTAACGATAGCTTCGCGACATCGATATGTTATAATTGCTCAGACTATTTTCAGTGAAATTTTTTTTGAAAAAAACAGAGAACTTCGGACTTGATTTCAAAAAATTATCAGAATCAAAACAATATTATCATCATAATGGTAAGTTACCTTCGGAACAAACTTTGATAGCATTATTGAGGTTTTTTCTATAATACCAAAGCGGTTCATTTCAGACTTGAATTCATTTTCATTTTTAAGAATCATCTCTGACAACCGTTTTGAAACAAATATTAATTGTTTGTCGAGATTTTTTCTTTCTTGGTCTATAAGATTAAGAAAACCATCACTCAAATCTAGATTTCCTTCACACAAAAAATTGAACTTGTTGAGCACACAAAGCTCAATAATTTTCGTTTGATTATTATCTAATATATGATCATGTTTTGAATCAAATTCATTTAAATTTAAGGCATTATGCTTCGATGGTGATGAATATGGAGACTCATCAATATCACAACGTTGATTCGGAAGAGAATCAAGTGATTCTTTAGAAAATTCCGCTTCTGAAGTATGAGGATCTAAAAAAAATTCTTTTTTAATGGATCCAATAATTTCATCTTCACTTTCAACGCAGTTGATTGAAAACTCTTCGTATGGAGATAGCTTCCGAGTTTGACGTTCTTGCAAATAAGAATCAATAGACAATAATAATTATACTCAATAGCATAATTTAAATTATCAATTAGTGTTGCTTCTGTTGAGGCTGACACTACGGGATTCGAGCTAAGTGACGTCACACTGGCTGCTGAGCGATTTGTTAATCGTTTTAGTAAAACATCTTCCGTAGAACTTTGCTATGAATTATATGATGAAATAGAATTCTAGATAAATTTAGAAAAAAAAACGACTCACCACTTGTTTGAAAATTGATTTCAACTTATTCTTGCTAGAATCCATTGTCAATTGTAAAAAATAAGTATTGAATTCTGTTTATAAAGAACGAGATGTTTCTCAATCATAAAAACAGATTTTAAAAGAAAAAATACGTTAATAAAACTAGAATCGTAATTTGGTTAATTTTTTATTAAAAATTTAAGACATTATTATTGTAAATTTGTAATGCCATAATTCTGTTAACGTAATAAAATAATGTTTTCAATATTTAAGATATCATGCTGTTTACACAAACGTTTGTTTGTCAAGTACAAATAGTATTAATTTTTAAAAATTTTAATTTTTTTTTTTTGTTTCACCTGTATTCTATTGAGTTTCAATTTTCAGAGAATAAAAATAATTAAACAAAGATTATTTTTTTCCATTTTTTCTCTCGGTGTTTTGTTTTTGATTCAGTTTTTTAGAATAGTTTTCATCTTTTTTAGGCCGCTGCACAACACAAATTATGGTCGTCGCTTTCTGCTTATCTCCGTCGTTTCCGTATTGAATAAGATATTCAAATTGTTGGAAAATTATCATTATTTTGGAGTCAGTAATGTTGTGAGATTTAAGAACCTCCAAATATCGACAACAAACAACTTTATGAAAAAGTTCTTGACATTTATCTGCAGTTATTAATTCAGCTTGAATTTTTTTTTCTTTAAAGTATTTGACTAGAGTTCGGCTAGTTTTCAACCAAATCCATCGTCTGATTGATTCTGAATTTACTGGTTTTAAGCTTTTTTTTATTTTATTTTTTGTCCATTCATAAATACGATCATTTCTATAAAGTAAATCAATTAAGATCATTGATGTTTCAATATCGTGTGAAGAAAGATTTATGCGATCGCCAGATTTTGAGGGTGAAATTGTGGCAATTCTTTTTCGGCCAGATTCTGATATTTTTGGTTTACTGCTTTTTTCACTGGTAAGTTTATTTCGGTTTCTTTCTAATGAAAAATTTTTGAGACTACTAGCATTACTTGGTAGTTTTTTATTTGATATGAATTTTTTTTGTGTAATTCCATTTATTTGTGATTTTTGTGTTTCCTCGTCCACAAAAACTTCAAAATTTGCATTTTCTTCATCAACACTTGGTTCTGTTTGTGACATCATACTATTAATTTGATTTTTTATACGAATACTAGGTTTCGATTTGAGATTGTATTTTTTATTTCTGTTAATGAAATTTTCTCTGACTTTATTATGCTTGATTCGAAGAATGGAATCAGCTGGTATTAGAGAATTATGACATTTCAATGTACAATACTCTTGGAAAAAATCGTCATATATCTGAAAATAAAAATGTGACATATGATAAGTTTTGTTTGGCAATTTAAAATTGACGATCTAAGAAAAATGAATTAGATTACCTCAAAAATGAAATGATCAAAATTGATAAAAGCTCTGATTTTCGTAGCTAATATCACCGAAAAATCTTTTCGTGAGTTCATAAACTTTACTAATCGACTCAATAATATTCCATCAAAAGTCTTGTCGTTTTCTGTTTTTTTCGAAAACCAATTTCTCATTATTGACCGTATTGAGAATATTTTCAATTTTTTTAATATCGAAATGTTGACTCACTTCCAATAAAAACTTAACGTTTCGACTTTTGTATCTAAAACTTTTATCAATTAAATGTTTTTAATTTTTGATATTTCAAATTTTTGGAAAAATTGGAAGATTTTACGAGCTTTGTTCGCTTCAGCTTGATTCAATTCGAGTTCACATCGAGTTTGGCAAAACCAATGATAAATTTCATGCTATATTAAATAAAAAACTGCTTTGAAAATGTTTTAAAACAATTTTTCAAGAAAAAAAAACTTTATTGGCATTTTTATATTAAAAAAATTAAAAGATTTTTTTCAATAAAAATTAAGTTTAAATCAAATTCGAAAAAGTGAATTTTTTAAAAGAATCTTTGTGGCAGTTTAAATCGAATTTCATGAGAAGAAACATTTTCAAAAGAAGAATATTTAATACTAAATTCAGATAATTTTTTCGTTGTCTATGATGCCAAAGTTATTGTTGACAATATAAAACTTTTCGGCTTCTTGACAGGGTGTGGCCACATACTGGTCTTGACAAATCAATAGTTTTTGGTCGAAGATTGTTTGGTTAGGACAGAAAAAACTCCATTGCATATTCGGTGGAAGACACACGTGAAACACTTGACAATTGTTTGCCACATCCGCATAATATCCATATTCTCGGTTGGTGCAGCTGAATTCCAATTGTATTTCTGGTAGAAGGTATTCGATTCCGGCGGAAAATTTATAGGCTTCACGTTTGGACTATTCAAAAAAAACCAGTTATTATGGATTTCAAAATTTTTATTCAGTCATCTAATTACATTACCCGACTTTTTGTATCGATTATTTGTTGTTGAGTGTTATGCGAATCGTATTGTGGATTAAAAAAATCAGTTCCAAGTTTTTTTAACAATTGATCTGGTTTTAAAATAAAACCATGAATGGTGTTTTGAAAAATCACCACAGAAAAAATCAACAGAAAACTCAACGAATTTCTCATGTTTTCAATTTTTTTAATTTTGATTTTTTTTTTTTTTTGAATGTTTGAAAAACTTGATTAAAATGTCTTTAAATAGGCTCAGAATTAGTGAATTTTATTTTTCAAATTTTGGCGTCAAGACATGAAGAATAGAGTGTTTTTTTTAAAATAAATAGAGGTGTCATTTGTAAATAATTTCTAAGATCTTTATTTACTTTTCAAACAAACAGCAACAAAAAAAAGCAAAAAATTAAGTTAACAAACAAAATTAACAAGGTCGAATAATAATTCAGGGTCAATAAATGAATACCGAATTAGGTATGCTAGTGTTTAAAAGTCTACTGTCTTTTAAAAATTTTGTCTACTGATTGGAAGTATTTATTAACAGTTATCTTGGCAAGATGCGAAAAGAGATGCTCATTTGTTTTGGTTCATTTTAAATTAACCATGGTAGTACTTTCGGTTTAAAAAGAAACGTTATGGTATCTAGAAAATAATTCATAATAATAAAAATTGTATCATTTTGATATCATTAGTCAAAAATGTTTTCAATCGGGTATTTCAAAACGAAACTATCTATTCCGAATGATACTTCACACAAGTATTTTTGAATATTTCAAGATAATTAATAATAAAAAAACTTGAATTTTATTCAACTGCTAAAGGATAAAATCAAAGTTTTGAAAAAAATTTCATTGCTCTAAATAATTCAATGAACGAACAAACAAAACTTTTGGTCCAAATTTGTTCAATGTTTTTATATTTTTCAAATTAATTTATGTCAATCTGTGAAGAATTTTTTTTTTGTTTGTAGTTTTTTTTACAGTTTCATTCGTTTAGTAAATAGTTCTAACTAACAATTCGGTAACTACATAAGGATCCATATTTGATGCAGGTCGACGATCCTCAAGATATCCGCATTGTGAATCTGCTACTGATCGTGGTATGCGAACTGATGCTCCTCGGTTAGCGACACCATAACTAAATTTTTCCATTGATGATGTTTCATGCTTGCCAGTGAGCCTTCTAGTATTATCTAATCCTCCTTTTGGATCGTAGTTTTTTATGTGTTTCAAATGATTTTTAGCCAATTTGGGCATGGCTGCCTCTATTACTTTAAAGCCTCCTTCTTTCATCATATCTTTTGTTGAAAAATTGGCATGACAACCGGCTCCATTCCAATCACCAGACATTGGTTTAGGGTCAAAAGTTACAGCTACATTAAAGTCTTCAGCTATTCTATGTAACAAAAAACGAGCCATCCAAAGATCATCAGCCGCTCGAACTCCTAAAGCTGGACCGATCTATAATCAAAATTATTTTAGTTTATAAAATTTTAATTGAAAAAAAAATTTACTTGAAATTCCCATTGACTAGCCATCACTTCAGCATTGATACCACTAATGGAAATGTTTGAATAAATGCAAGCCTTGTAATGAGCTTCGACAATGTCTCGGCCAAAAGCTTTTCCAGCACCGACTCCGCAATAATAGGGTCCTGTGGAGCAGGATAACCATTTGATGGCCAACCAAGCATTTTGTTCTTTTCGTAACCATCAAAGAAAGAATATTCTTGTTCTAAACCAAAAGTCGGATCAGAGTCTGCCGCTTTGTTCATTGCATCCACGCAAGTGTGTCGTTTGTTGGTTGAATGTGGAGTATTATCATAGTTGATTGTTTCACATAAAACCAATATGTTTTGTCCACCTCGTATAGGGTCTGGTGTAAATTGTGCAGGTTTTAAATAAACGTCAGAATTATGACCTTCCGACTGTCCGGTTGATGAACCATCAAAATTCCAACGAGGCAATTCACTAACATTTTTTGGTGTAAAATCTAAAGTACGAGTTTTGCTTCGAACATTTTCTCCTGAACCATCAATCCAGATATATTCGGCTAATACTATGTTGCTTGGTTGCTTCAAAGAACTATATTTTGACAAAACAGATGCATTCGACTCAAGTCGAGTGTGTGAAAAGCGTTCTATTCAATTAATTCAATATTCAATGGAATCAATTTTCAATTAAATCTTTTCAATAAAATTCATCTATAGATAACTTACTTGATTCTTTTGATTTTATTATAAATGTCAAAATATTTCTTGTCTCTCCATTCAAAGTGTTGGTTTGGTGGGAACCGTAATTCCCAAAAAAACGACTGGCCAACATTCGAAACATATTTTTGTTTATTCTTTGTAGTTTCTGATGAAAAAATTAAAGAATGCGGTTAATGAAATTACTGATTTCATAAATATTATTCAATCATTTTGAAAAAAAAAAATAATTGAAAGTGAAAAATCCTCAGAACGAATGGAACAAAAAAGAAAATGAAAAGAAAATACACCAAAGACTTTAAAATTAGAAGATTTATTAAGATTTGCAAAGATTATTCACTGTGTTTTAAGTTTTTTTTTTTTCTTCAGATGTTTTTTTCCCTTCTCCTACACATGTATTTTCGTTTTTTTCTTCTTCCAATGACGTCATTTAACTTTTTTTTTTTTTTTTTGGTTTAGAAAAAAATTTAATATTTATTTTTTTTTAATATGTCACACAAAGAGGAAAAAAAGTTCTCTTCTAAATAATAGGAAAAAAAATTTTCGAAAAATTAAAAATCAATAAAAAAAAATTTGGCTTGGAAAAAAATTCAGTAACTTGAAAAACAACAAATCAACTTGAAAATAATTTCAATTTTTTTTTTTCATAAATACCTTTCTAGTTAATAAGTGAAAAAAGATGAGCCAAAAGAGATAAAGAAAACTGCTAGCAAAAAAAATTTATTTTATTTTATAAAGTTTTTTTTTTATATCAATTATTAAAATTTCCATTCTCATCGAATAGGAGAAAAAAAATTTTATATCAACAAACCAAAGAATTCTACTCAACCAATCAGCCAGTTGAGGTTAAATGTCATAAGTTGTCAAAAGATTCAAGCTATAGCAGAGTTCATCTTTAAAAAAAAATATATATATATTTAAACCGTACATTTCATTTGAAGGAAAGTGAGATGTTATCGTTAATCACATAGAGAGAAAAACACACAAGTATATATGAATCGTCATCATCTCCAAGTCAAAGTCATTGCACAGCCAGCAAAATGGTAGTAGAGGCGCATACACCAATTTTTTTATTATTATTATTATTAGAGGAAAATTAATCATTGCTTCTGCCAAAGTTTCGATGTTCTCGAATCTCGATGACAACCACCGCGAATATCACTTTTCTTTTACACACAGAATTTCTGTTTTAAAAATTTAGCTTCCTCGAAAAAAGAAGTTAATCAAGAGAAGACGAAAAAAAATTCCTTATTTTTCAATAAGTTTCTTTGAATACCATCGTCAAAATTCTTGATTCTGGTTATTTTCGAGTTTTAAAGTTTTTTTTTTTTGTAACCAACAAATTAATTTGTTTATTTTTGGTTCAAAAATTACAATTGAAATATTTTTATTTTTACATAGAAAAAATATTGTAATATAAATATTAATTAATATAATTCGATTAGAAAAACAAAATTTGTTTTCTTTAGTCAAGGTGTTTTTTTTTTGCCGATTTTGTTGTTATATAGATTGTTGTGCTACAAAAAGTGTTGTTCATATTTCTCAATGAATGCTACTACCATTTGTGTATTCGAAACATAGAAAACAGTTTTTTGTTTTTGAATATTGCACCACTGGTGTAGTTATCTCGAAAGCTCAAGTTGAATAAAATATTTAAAAAAATAAAGGCAACACTTGTTTGATTGCTTAAAAATTGACGGATTTTTTCCCATATAAATTACTTAAAATAAATGTAATCCACAGGGGCCAAGAAATGATGATCATGGCGAAAATAAATTCTATCATAACATAGATTGGTTTTTTAGCTTTTAGATTTGTTAACTTATAGCTCAAAGATGTGTCTCCTGTTCTAGAGGCTCGTTTCTCAACGACCGCACGTGGAACGACTCTTCGATCAGTGGCCAAACCAAGCCAAGCACAAAAATCAATAAATGCTGTGGCAACATTGAAACTTTGCATCCATCCATGTTCACTGGCAGAATAATCCCATGGAAAGGTATGATGGTAATTATGGTAGCCTTCACCTAACGATAAATATGCCACCAAATAATTCTCTCGGGGTCTTATTGATTTGTCATATGGACGGTATCCATAAATATGAGCTGCTGAATTAACCAACCAAGCATGATGGAGAGAAATGAAATAACGAAAAAAATTTCCAAATATTAAAATTGTCAACTCTTCGTTCCAAAAATAATAAGGAAATAAAACGGGAAAGAATCCCCAAAAAATTAAGACTAATGGAATGTAAAATCTTCTTTGAAAACGAACAATTGGATCAGCCCAAACATCGGACATATCGATTGTGAGCCCTTCTCTTGACTTCCGGATGTTTTCGACAAAGAAGCCAACCAACATGAGCGAAGAAAAATCCACGCCGAGAGTTGTGCGGGTCAGCATTGGTTTCCGAAAATTTATGGTGAAGTCGGTGATCTCGAGCCCATTCATAAATATCATTCTTAAATTAGATGAAATAAAATTTAATTACCACACAATGAAACACTTAAATATGCATCTCTATTTGTATTGAGTGTGAACTATTAGATCAAATTAGAATCAAAATTTTTTTTGATGAAACAATTAGTATTATAATTCATTGTAGGATAATAAAAAATTATTTCCATATACAACAACCTTCACTTACATGAATTGTGACAAAAAATTTAAAGCTAAGATTCACTTTAATTTGGAAAAAAAATTCCGCTTTAAGCACAATTTTAACCTAACATCAATTTCAAAACTAACAACAAAACACGCTTGCTGTTTTTTGATTATATTATAGTTAAAAATTTAATTCATCGATTAAACAGAAAAAATAGAACTAGAAAATATTTGTTTAATTTACTGTTACAAGGTTGTTTTTCTATAAAAAAAACTGGTTATTTGAATTCATTAAACAAAAAACACTCAAAGTTGATGAATTTCTTATTATTTTTCATTTGAATGATAATTCAACAACTATTGTTTTTTTAAAGAAAAAAAACGTGAAACAAACTTAATAAAAAAAGATCAGTAGAATAATTTTTTTGTGTGTGTGTGTGTGCAAGGGTTAAACCTTTAATCGAGCAATAATAGTAATTTGATACTTGATTGATAACAAACAAAACTTAAATATATCTACACTTGGTTGAACACATTGAAAATATTATATCGGTTTATTTTTGAAATCTGGTCACACTTGAACGAGCAAAAAAAATACTAAATTAACTTTTGTTTAAAAAACAATTAAACACAAAATTTTTATGTAATTTTTGTTTATCTGTCAACTGGTTCTTTACATTTAAGTAAAATTATCATGGAAACACTATATAAAATTTTTTAAATGAATTTCAACAGAAAAAAAATCAAAAAACTAGAAAAATTTTCAAAGAAATGAAATAAATAGGTGTGTACACTTACTTGCAGAGCGATTGTTTGCATGATCATCAAAGCTATACGAAGCGACCAATGGGCTTTATAGGAGCGATGAGTCCAAAGACGATGAGCTCCAGCTAAGACACCCATTCCTCCCAAATTAGCGATCAAATAGGCCCAGATATAGGTTTTCTTTTGAGCATAGAGTATGCAGAGATACCAACCATAAAAGCCAAAAACATGTAAAAGAATCATTATAAAAATGTTTCTCCAAACGATCTCTACTTTGAAAGCTTTTTTTTCTTCTAAAGAACTGAACTTTCCATCATAAGCAACAATGAATCATTGTCGGTTTTTGAATATGAAATTATTGAAGAATTCGTTTTGTTAGAAATATTCATCGATGAAAAACGGTGTGATCGGTTAAAGATGCTGTCATCAAAACTATCCTCAACCAAAAATGAATCATTCTTTGAAGTGGTATGGGTTGGTGTCGGAATTTTGCCATCAAAAACATTTTTCTTCAAAAGTTTTGATTTTTTGTTTTTTGCCAATATAAATAGTTTTGATTTCTTTGAATGAATAATTTCTTCTTGTGATGATTCTGAAAAAGTCATTTTTGTTGCTGTTGTTGTTTTAGTTTTCAAAGTTTTAAAACTTGGGACACTAAAAACAAATTGATTTTAAATACTACTACTAGTAACTGAAAAAAATGGTTGATTTCTGTTTGAGTTCTTGTTTTAAAAATAATTGTTTGGAACTAGAAATTGAACACTTAGTTTCTCACTCTTACAATGAATTTAGCAAAAAAAAAAAAAACAAGAGAAATGACGAGAAAATGGTTGAAATAAGTTATTATGATTGAGTTAACCATTATTATGAGATAATATAAACTTAAACGAAAAATAAAATGGAAAAATAGGCGTTTTACAATGACATATTGTCTATTAATTTTTTTTTGTTTCAAAAAAGTCAAGTTATAAGATTGTGAAAACATTTTTCAAGCTTTTCAAACTGTTGTTGTCTCAAACAAATTTGCAAGAAAGCTTTTCAACTATAATATTCAAAAATTGAATTTCAAACCTTGTTGCTATACCCTCAATCTAGGGTCCTATTTATTATTAATTTTTAATTGTCAAGTGCTGCAAGTGACAAATTAATATTTAATTTAATTTCAGTATTTAGTAATTTTTAAAATTAGACAAAAAAATTATAAACAATGAAAATTTTTATTTAATACTTTTTGAAAACAGTTTTATCGATTTAGCTTAGTTTATGCAATTGTTTGGAAGACGTCTAAAAAAAATCCTTAGTGAAAGCATCAAAATATGGTGGAGTGAAATGAAAGAAAATTATCGATGAAGCCAAGGTCCAAAATGAGTCGTTAAGCTTTTTTTTATTTGATTGTGCAAAGTTTGATTTTCAAAATAAAACATTCAATTGTTTTAATTATCAAATAAATTTAGTAAAAAACCATTCAAAACAATAATGGCTTGAGACAAACTATCATTGAAGGGAAATTCTTTAATGCAGAAAATTGATATTATTCATTTATTTTTTGATAGCTGATAACATAATAAATTATGGAACCATCGGAAATGCTATTTGTTTTATATAAGTTTCTGTTCTTGTAGTTTAATGCTTAAATCTTCATTAAAATCTATTGCTCATTAAATACTTAGAATATAATAAAATTAACGGCATTGAAAATCAAAATTAAAAAAAAACATATGTTTTTTTGAATCTGATTATAAATTTTATTTGTGGTTTTGTTTGAATAAATAAACAACCTTCACCTGTCTCGATCTTGTTAGACCCTTATCTTTTTCACAAAACTGTTTTACTTGAAAACCATCAACTAAATTTAAACAGGAGAAAAAATATAATGTTCGAAAGCTTAAAAACTTTAAAATGAGCAGATTGTTTAAATTTTCACGGTTATCTAAAGAAGAAGAAAGTCAAATTTAAATTTATAGTTTATTAGTTTTAATACAGTGATTTTTCAGCTTTTTTTACTTTTTGCAGTTTGTTTGAAAGTTTCAGACTTTAAGTCGTAATTCGTTACTGCAAAACCCAAATAATTTTTAATTTTTTTATTTATAAGATGCTCAAAAAACGTCCGTATGTAATTATAGAAATAAGAATAAATTTCAACTAAAACAAATTATACTTTTGAAAAAAAAACTATTGAGCTTCAGTTAATTCATGCTCGTTAATTAGTCAAGCTTCAATCAATACTTCTAAAAAAAACCACTGAGTGATATTTTAATGATAATGATGACATCAATCTGTCATATTTTGCGGTTTATTTGGAATCTTACAACAGAGAGTGGAGAAAATTAAATTTAAAAGATAGATTTTTGACTTTGATCTGGCATCGCATTTATTTATAAATAAAGTTTTGTGCTTTATTTACAAAGCTCCAGAGCTATTGTGCTGTAAGAATTTATAAAAACAATAAAATTTTTAAACAAATTTTAAAAATAAAATTAATAGAAACATTTTGCATCCCATGTTTTGAAATTTAACATTTTATTTTTTCAAGCCGTATTTAATACTGATAATTTCTTAAAATTAAAAGTGAGTTCAGAAACAACATGTTGAAAAATTTTAAAACAAATTATTTTTTGTTTTTTTTTTTTTTGAAAATTTTTCAAGTTTTAGATTTTAAATAACTCCAATTTTAAATCATCTTAAAAAACATAGAAATTGACTTTGAAATCAACAAAAGATATATTTGAAAATGTAACTATTTATTTTATTATTTAAAGCACGAAGTCATGAGGACTATAATTCACAATTCAGAATTTTAAACTTTAATTTTTTCTAATTACTTTAAAGCTAACAATAATTTGATTTTAAAAAATATTCTAAAAATAAAACAATAAGAGTATAAATTTCGGTTTTTAGCTTTTGATTCTCGTTCCAATTTTCATTTTTCCGAACGCATTAAGTTTGCCAATTTTTTTAATAATGAATCCAAGACAATCAATGATTCAAATTCTTGCTCTTTGTTTGTGAATTCAAACAATGAAATCTCAACTTATTTTAATAACATGATTCTCGATCGTCATCAAAGATTAGCGGTTCTCAATTCACATCCGAAATTTCCGAAATTGATCGAGCTTTCTTTCAAGTGTTAGACATTCAGTTTAGTCAGCATCATCAAAGAGCCGACATTGGCTTTTATTATGAAGCAGAATGCGAAGATACTTTTTCTTTTAAGCGTTTTCAAATTGCTGCTGAACATTTCTTTTTCTACCGTTGCAATCGGCCATTGAAATCATATCAAAAAACTCTTGTAAAATATGTCAACTTCAGTTGTTCTTCAAAAACAACCAGTATTTTCGATACAAATAAAACGGATTTAGAACAAAATTTAAAAATCATTAAACAAATAGAAGCCAGTTTGATTCAAGAATATGATTTACTAATTCAATATAAAAATATTGGTTTGATTGATGTATTTTTAATTTGTTCAAGAACACCAAATATTTACTACATGTTTATTGAAAAACCAGAAGAAACTCTTGAAGAATATTTGATAAGGCACAGTCATAATACGTTTCGTTATTTTTCAACTGATATAAAATCATATAAAATTTCTTTAAAAAATGCCAAATTCATAATGAAATCATTGGCCATGACTTTGTTGGAACTGCATAAAAACGGCATAGCTCATGGGAATTTAACCACAAACTCGATTTTCATATTTGTGTAAGTAAAGCTATTAAAAAACTAGAATGTTTAATGTAAGAATTTTTATATTGATTTATAGTAAGGAGAAAATTCAATTGAAAACTGGTGTTCTAGAAGAAAAAATATCAGCAAAGTTGACCAATTTAGCTTTTGCAATAGTATTCGATCGAGTTTTAACTAATAATTTTAATATAGAAAACTTGCGATTTGAAGAAGAATTTTTGAAAACAAGTGAATTGGTCAATTTATACAATATAGCCATCAAAATTGGTGAGCATACAGAATTTATACCAATATGTGAACGAGAAGCTTATTACGAAATGGCATCCGTTTTGGTTTCGTTGGGAAACGGCAACATCAATAGCTGCCATACCCTTCAATCAAATGAAAACGATTTTGCTTTTGAAAATGATGTAAAAACTCCAGGTGAAACAATCCAAAGAACCTTTTCATCAAAAACATTGTTCAGTAATCGGATAACGTGTAGTGTTATTTATTCTGAGCGGAGACTTGAATCATATGTTGAATCAGTTTGGATGGAATAATATTTTGCAAAATTATCATTAAAATAAGTTCAGAAACAATTTATTGGTTAAAAACATTGATTTATTGAATCTAAAGTTTGATGATATTGTTTATTAATATAATTTTCTATAATAGTTTACTATAAAAATACTTATGATTATAATTTTAAATTCAGAAAAAACAGCAGATGCCATTTTTAGAAATATACGGTTTCATCCTTGAAGCACATTTTTTCAACACATTGGTGTCAAAATACAAATGAAACATAAAATTCAATGAATTTTCACTAATTTGTTGTAAAATTTCGAAGAAAATTTTGATTATGCCTAAAATTTCTAATTTCTTAGTTTTCAAACTCGACAAATCCAATTAAAAATCAAAATTTGAATTCAAGTTTATACGTGACAACAACAATTTTTTTTTTCAAAATGAAAGATTATTTTCTTTAGATTATAACGGAAGTTTTTTATTTTATTGTCATTAAATTAATTCGTTACTAAATACAATTTTAACCTATTTAAAATTTGACATTTATAAAAACTCAGAAGTATTTATAATCTGAATTTGAGTAATAGTGTTTTATTTTGAAATTGTATGAAGTTTTTCTTTGAAAAAATTTTTTCATCACAATTATACAATTGTAAAAATATTGAGTTTGAAAAAAAAACAATTTGAAAAATTAATTGAAAACTAAAGTTAAATATTATTTGTAATTAAAAATGAGATAAATTTTTGACAAGAAAACAATAGATTTTAATCGATCAAATCAATAAAATGATTTAAACTTTGAAATTTGTCAAGTTAAACCAATTATGTTGTCAGTATCAATTTTATCTATTAAAACAATTCTTTTAAGTAAAATGAAAAAAAACTATAGAAAAATTGCTTAGCATTTTCAACATGGAAAATATTTTTAAAATATTTGAAAGCTTTTTGCTGGATTGGATCCTTTAATATTAAAAAAATCATAGTTTATCAAGTTGTAACAAAATCGTGAAATTAGAAATGTGTTTATTGTTTTAAAATTTATTAAAATCAGTTTTGAGTAAATAAAATTTTTTTTAAGAATTGATTTTCATTGAGCATTGGCTAATCATTAGCCGTTAATGCTTTTATTTTTAAGGCTGAAAAATAGTTTACATTGAATAAGCAAATTGAAATGATTTTCAAAAGTCTAAAAAATCCTTCAAAATCTTCTTTCTTAAACCAAATGTTTGGAAATAACATGAGAAAGGAAATAAAAAATAATATCAACAAAATTACAAAATTTTATAAATATTCGAAAAAAATTCACTAAAGCTTTGGGCTGTTACCATTATTATAGTTTAAACAATCTGATAATTTTAATTTCAAGACGATAATTTTTTGACATCAAAACTCATCTATTAAATTTTTAGTTGATGTAAAAAAAAGGAGAATTTTTTTATAACAAGAATCAAAATTTTTGTATCCTAAAGTTTCACGAATAACTTATTAAAATTTTGTGGAAATCAACAGATTCATCAGTTTTTTGTTTCAATTAAAAAAAATTAACCATTAAGCTTTTTTTTAAGCATTTTTTGTCTTCACATTATTCCACCCAACTTGTAAATACATCTTCCAGACATCTTACAGAACGCACAACCAATCCAACACCCCCCAATTCACATTATTTATTTCTTTTGAAACGATCACTTTTTAATATTTTATTATTCTGTAATCTCATAAAAGGGCAAACGTAAGGATGAGACACTGATTGATATAAATAAATGAGTTTTGTTTGTTTGGATTATTGTTCACATCAGTGCTTTTTCAAAACTGTGCGAATTTTGGAGATTGCTTGAAAACTGTTCTTATCCAAGAAGGTTTCTTCAAGCATACGAAATTTTTTTTCTTATTTGCAAAATATAAGAATTTAAGTAGACTTTTTCGATTGTAAATAAGTGTCATCTGACATTTAGAATTCTTATTAAAATCTTTTAAAAATATCTGAAAATATTTTAAAAAAGTTTATTACAGTTTTTTAAAGCTACTCTTCAATGAAATAAAAATAATATTAACCATTTCTACTAAGCTGCCCACTTGAAACATTTCTGGTTTTGTAAAAAAACGCTTATTTTCAAACAGTTTAATTTTTCTCCCGTGGCCACAAAACTCGAGCACTTTTAATACGCGTTTTAGTTCACTAACTCAAAATCTATCGTAATTGACACTGCTAATCTAGTTTTTGTTCAGTAATTTTTTTCTATAATTTATAGTCAATGAAAATAGCCTTGAAATTTATCAATATTTGCACACGAAAATTAGCCAAAAGTTGCACAAAAACAATAATCTATTCGTTCACTGTGGAAAAAATTGCTTTGTATTATAATTTAGTTGAAATTGTTTTTCAATTTTTGTCACAAAACAATAGCATTGTCAGTTTTGAATATCTTATCATTGATTGTAATTTTATTTTTATTTTGAGGAAACTTTTGAATTGCTTCAAAAAGCAATCATTAATTTATTTTACAAGGACTACTGAATTCAAACTTTCAAATTAATACTATCTTTTAGAGTTTTTTTATTTTTAAACCAAAGGTTTTTTATAACATTGTATCATCATGGTTTTAAAAGCAACATTAAAAAAATTTATAAATGTTCAAGTTTTTCTCTTCAATCATTACAAATGGAATATATAATAAAATTACCTTTGTTTTTGAAAAAAATTTTTAATTTTTACTCTAAAATCTAGATTATCTATTATAATAAACTTAATTTTGAAATCATATTTTATTTTGATCAACTGTCGTTGGTTGTTTTTGAGCAATCGTTGAAAAAATATCATCCAGACTTGATGATAATCGCTATTTCTTTGTTAAGACCACATTTGCACTATGAAACTTTTCAAACCAAGCCGCGCAACGCGATAACCAAGGACATTTTCTTCTTCATAGTTTACGAATTTATGACAGCTGAGAATTTTTTTTTTGCTAATATTATTTTAAAATTACCAAAATTTCATAGATTACGCTAGATTAAATAAAGAGTAAACAATAAATAAGATTGACATTTATAATTTTTAGAAATCTGGGCCTTATTTAAACAGTTATTTTTTTACTTACTTTGATATTTAACTCGTTTGATAAATGCAAACTTCAACACAAAGGCGCAAATATAAACAAAACTTGAAAAAAATGAACTCGAACGTGCATATTAATTTACAAATTGAATTTTTTGAGAAGAAAAATCAGAAACAAAAACGATTATAATTTTTTTTTGAAAAACTCACTTAGTCGGGTTGAATTTTTGTTAAATAGCCAAATTAAAAACCAAAAGAAATCATATTTTTTTTTGAAAACTTCCTATCTACAACTACAAATTAAATTTTTTCCTTAATTTTTTTTCAAATGTCACGATTTTTATTCATTTCAATGGAAAAGTCTTGTGAAATTCTTATTAAATGAATAAACATAATAAAAACATAAAAAATACGATAATTATTACCTTTCAATTAATTAAGAGCTAATTTTGTAACTAATGGGTTATTTAATGCTAATCTTATGATATTTTTGTGAATCCAGTAGTAAAAATAAGATTTGCACAAAAAAATAAAGAATCAAAATGAAAGTGATTTTTTAATATTTAATTTCAATAAGATGTTTTTGAAGGTGAATTGGAATAGAAAACTGAACTCATCATTTTTACAAATTTTTATTTAAAAGAATCGACTTTCTAGAAAAAAATTGAAAAACGAAAGTTGAGCAATTAACTTGATGATCATTAACATTGTGTCTTTTCAAACAAAAATTTAAGGTTAAATTTGGTTTAAAATCAATAAACAAAAATATACATAAATTTTCCTTGATTCTTTTTTGTTGTTGTTATTGTTTGTGGTTGTAAAATAAGTAGTGTTTTAAGTAAACTGTCGTTATCAAACATGAAGGTTAAATAATATTTGAGAAAAAAGATCTAAAAAAACAATTATTTAATTCATGAAAAGCATCCAAAATAATTAAAAAAAAACTTTTTCAATTTTTAATTTTTAAATTGACCTATGCTTTCAATGATTTCTTTTATTTATTTCCATCATGGAAATATAATGAGATCGGTTTGTTTGCTGTTTTCCATATAAATTTTTATTTTATTGAAATCTATTTTTGTAATTTTTAAATTGTAACAACTAAATTTCCAAAAAGAGACGAACAAATTTCAGGCAAGAGTAAAGGGGAATTTCCTGATTATTTCTCAAATTCTTTTTTTTAGTCATTTGAATTGTGAAAAACATTCGAGAAACATATGAATGAACAAAACTTTATGACGTTGAAACTTGGTGAATTTTTCTTTTTCTCCCCCAAAGATTCAATTCCTCTTGTGCTTAGTGTGATTTTCTATTTGAACTGTCAATTGGGAAACTAATCAAAATATGTATATGATGTGCTAAAATATCTAGTCTATTTAAAAAAAAATCTTAATGTTTTTAGTCAAAGTTTTGGTGTTTTAAATTTTGGCTCATTTCACCAAATTCATATATTCATTTTATTTGAATCAAAAGTGAATTTAAAGTTTTCTACTTATATTGAATCTTTGATTTATTGAACTTTATTCTTGTTTTCACAAAAAAAAATAAACCTGTTCCTTAAAATAGTTTGGTTTTTTTTTTTTGCAAATATATTATTAAAAAAAGTTATTTCGTCATTTTATTTGAGCACAAGTGAAATTTTTGTTGTTTAAAATGATTTATTTTTCCCAATGAAGCACTACTACTATTGACCATTGACACCAGAAATAAATTTGTTTTGTTTTGTATTTGTTTCTTCTGTTTTGTTTTGTTTATTGTTTTAGTTCTCGATCAGGACAAAAAAACAAGAAAAAGAAGGAAACATTCAACTTGTTATAATTTTAAAAATGGAAATAGAGCTATTTAATGAATGAATCAATGCTATCTATTCGTTAAATGTTCAATAATTTTTGAAATTTGAATTTGTTCTACACTTACAAAGCGCAAAAAAAACAAAGAAAAAATCTTTTAAAAAATAATCAAAAACAAAAAATGAACAACCAAACAATTGAATTCAACAGGTTTTCTCTTGGAAATATTGGTTTGTAATTTTTTTCTATTTTAATCTTTTTATGATATTTCTTCTAAAATGAATCTTTTTGAGATGCTTGAAACAATCAAGAAATTTTTTTTTTCTTTTTTCAAAAAGTTTAAAATTTGAGTGATTGAGTTTTTTAATGAAAAAAATCAAATAGCCAAATTAATTAGTCAATTGATTTTTTTCTCAAAGCTTATCCGTTCTGGCAATATTGGGTTGACTGTCAAGATCCTCGAACTGAAGATTGGTTTTAGTGAATATTAGTCCGTATACGATGTGCTTATTGATGGGTTGTTACGTATACTTTTCTACTGTTCTCGGGCCGAGAATGATGAAGAACCGTAAAGCATACAATTTGAAATCAATAATGTTTGTATATAATGTTTTCATGTCTTTAACGAATGCCTATTTTGTACGAATTGTTATCATCAATTTGGATTATGAATTGAAGTTTTTAGAATTTAAATATCCTGATAGAACTGATGTTTCTCCAAAAACAATGTCTCATCTTAATATTGCTTGGTGGTATTGGATGACAAAATTCTTAGATCTCATTGATACGGTTTTTTTTGTGTTAAGAAAAAAAGACCAAACTCATGTGACATTTTTGCATCTGTACCATCATACGACGGTACCTATTTTAGGATACTTATGCTTAAAACATAATGCTGTCATGCTACCAACAGTAGCTTTTGTACTTGTCAATGGTACAATACACGTATTAATGTACAGCTATTATGCACTGGCTGCCATGGGTCCAGCTGTACAAAAGTATCTTTGGTGGAAAAAGTACATCACTCAAATGCAGATTGGTCAATTCATTGCTGGTTTAATTTTTGGATTTCCTTTTATTTTTCTTCAAAAAGGCTATCCTCAATTTTGGCTGTGGTTTGGATTTGTCCAAGGATTACTTTTCTTATGGATGTTTTATCGATTTTATCAGCAATGCTACTTTGAATCAAACAAAACAAAAATCTTGGAAAAAGTGGATTGATTTTGTTTTTTTTATAGTTGATGTATATATTCAATAAATTTTTTCAATTGAAATCTTTTTTCAAAATATAATAACAAGTAGGATTTTTCAAATTAATTTCATCAAACCTTTCTTCTTCTTTTGTAAAAAATTTGCTTCATTTTAAATTATTTTCGGCTTATTGTTGACCAAAATTGCGCTACAGTCCTTTTTTTCAACACTAGGAACGCCTTGAAAAGTATTTTTGTCATAATTAAACACTGACAACATGTTTGACGAGTGTTGGATTTTTCATTTATCTTTCACCACCGAACCGCGGCGCTAGACTATTTTATATTGATTTATTTGTTTTTTATTTCTATAATTATTGCATTATTTTTTTTGAGCTCTTTAGCTCAATCAAAAGAATTTTGTGAAAAAAAACAACCGAAGCTTTCAATCAATCATAAAACCTAAACAAACAAAAAAATTAACTTTTGACTTGATCATTTTAGAAAGCTGAGAGCGTTAATTTTAATTTTTAATTATAAGAAACAAAGAAAATAATTGAGACAATCTTTTAATAATTGTGAGTCAATCTTTTTCTCTTTTCCGAAAAAAAAATGAGTTGCAGTTTATTTTTTTCTGTTTATTCATAGCATTGCTAACATTCTCTTTCTTTATTGCTTAAATCCTTTTAAGTTTAATAAAAAAAAAAACTTTTTTCATATTATCAAAGTAGAATCAACAAACGAAATAGAGGTATCCTTTATAAAGATTTGAATGATATTTTTTTGAAATTTAAAATCAATCTAGTTTGTGAAAGAAAAAAAACCATCAGTTTGTCTTTTTGTTTTTGCAATATTTGCGATGATATAACTTAGTGAGCTTGTTGAGCGATGCTTTCGAAATGATTCTAACAAAACGAATCGAACAAGTTTCTGTATCATAATTGTTTATTTTGAAATATTGATAAAAAAAATTATTGACCTGCTATACAAGAATTTTTCTGTTTTTTTTCTTCAAAAAAATTAAAGACGTTGTTTGTTTTTGTTTTTTTTTTTTTGCATAAAAACGATTATCTTGCTTTGAATTTATTTGAAAACAAAATTGTTTTTTAAATAAATCAAAATTTTTTTTTTCAACTATGCCTGAAACAGTTTTTTTGGAACCAAATTTTTTAACAAATTACAGTGATCGAAATTGGATTAATCAGTTGCGGTATTCGTCAATAGGTAAGTTCTTTTTAATAATTAAATATTTTTAAAAAATCTCCGTTTTTAAGATTATAAATGCGCGTATGTTTTTGCACACGAAATGTATTTTTATGCATAGTTAAAAATTTTTTCATAAAGTCACGATTAATATGCATTCAGAGAAGAAATTGGATTTATTAAAATACTTGTTTTTAATACCAAATTTTGGCAAAAATAATATTTTAATTATAAGAATAAAAGAGTTAGAAAAATAAATTATGGTCATTTGCTAAACTAATTTGAAAACTAAAATTTGGACTTTTATCTACATTCAAAGTTAACTAGCTTCTTTTTTTATTTGATTTGCGTTTTTCTATAATTTTGAAATATTAAAAAAACTAAAAAAAATATTTTTAGGCTATCAATAAATTGGTAGATAAGATTTTTTGATTGATTTTTTTTCTGAAAATTTTTTCAATTTGTTTTTGAATCTAAATTTTCAAATTTTGAGCATTTTGATTTAAAAATTTTGAAATTTTATCAATTTTTTAAAATTCTCTTGAAAAAAATCAATCAAGGTTTAAATATCAATCAGATTTTCTAGACTTTCTCAAAACTTATTCGGGTTATGTTTTTTTTAATTCACATAAAAACTATACACAAAATTTTTTTAATTGCTAGTCTGCTAATAATCTCAAACAGGAATAAAATTATCATTACTTATGGAAAATTTATTTGGTTGATTACATTTTGAATTACTGACTTGAGATAAATTATTAAGAAAATTAGGTTTAATTTTTATTGTAATTAAAACTGTCAACAGTAATTATTAAAATTTTTTGTTTTTTGTTTATCAGGTTATCCGTTTTGGCAATACTGGATTGATTGTCAGGATCCTCGAACTAGAGGATGGTTTTTAGTAAATGTCAGTCCATATACAATTGCTTTCATCATGGGATCTTATTTGTACTTTGCATTAAAACTTGGTCCAAGCTTAATGAAAAACAAAAAACCATTCGAAATAAAAAACACTATGTTAATCTACAACATTTTCATGACAATCATCAACGTTTATTTTGTTATAATAGTCATTGCGAATTGTGAACGCGGCAAAAGATTTGTTGAATGGAAGTATCCCGATCGAAATAACGTTTCTGAAAAAACAATGTGGGAGCTGCGAATAGGTTGGTGGTATTGGATGACTAAGTTTTTAGACTTGTTAGATACCGTATTTTTTGTCTTGAGAAAAAAAAATGAAACACATATATCTTTTTTGCACTTGTACCACCACACCTCAGTGCCAATTTTCGGTTATTTATGTATGAAACACAACGCTGTAATGCCAGCTACAACTTTATTTGCTTTGATCAACGGATCAATACATACCTTGATGTATAGCTATTATGCTTTGGCCACTCTTGGGCCTACCATTCGACCTTATCTTTGGTGGAAAAAATATATCACTCAAATGCAATTAGCACAATTTATGTTTGGCATAGTATATGGAACCTTGATGGTGTTTAAACAAGAAGGCTATCCTCAGTTTTGGTTATGGTTTGGATTGATGCAACCAATTTGTTTTTTCTGGATGTTTTATGATTATTATCACAAATCTTACAATCAAAAAAATCTCTTTCAGTTGAAAGTTTGTGTCGATAATGACAAGAAAACAGAATAATACAAATTATTTTCTTTGAAATGCTGTATAAAGTCATAATAAATTAATTATAATAATTAAAAAATATTTAAAAAACATAAATAAAACTGAAATTAAAAACTGTTCCAAAGCTGAATTTTATTTGAAACTATTTATACAACATTTGTTTGTGCGGAAATTCTTTTAGTTTTAAAACTGAATTTTTTACCTGAATTTCAAAGCACAAAATACTTTTTTTACTGTAATTAAAACAGTGTCTCATTCTGTTGCTTCTTACTGGGTCCACAACCAAATTGAAGTTTTTTTTTAAACTGAAAAATATTTTTAAATGATAATAATTATTATAAATAATAGTAAATTATTATTATTATCAATAAATTGAAACTTTTAAAAACTTTATTTAACAAGAAAAAAGTTTTCATCTTGAAAATTATTTAAGAAAAACTTTTCTACAATAATTTGAAGCTCAGTTAAAAAAAACTAACATCAATTTTCATTTAGTAATAAAGATCATAGAAATAATTCAAATTAAAAAAAATGAAAATAAAACAATGTTTCTATTGAGTTTTATTAAAAAGTGTCTTTTTGGAAGAAATCTCTGAACCATGAATGAGCAAAATTTTTATACATATTTTTGTACATATGACTTGTATTGATGAAATTTAATACCTAATAACTCAACTGTGGTAATTTATCAAAAATTTGAAACATAATAATGTTAATGATTTTGTTTCCAAGCTTTTATTTGGGAAAGTTCTCAAACAGTAAGTTGAAAATTCGCAATAAAATGTTTGATTTTTTCAAATTTATAAAATTCTTTTATGTAATATATTATAAACTTCATTATATAAATGTAAAGTTTAATGATGATTCAATAAATTAATGATAAATTTAAATATCATGAACATTGTTTAAATTATTATTATCAGAAGGTTTTTGAAATTTGGTGATATTGAGATCACTGCCATTGATGGGATCACCTTCCCGTTCCAGTTCTCCATCATGAGTTTTAATAATATTTGTCGTATTGGAATTTAATTTTTTATCATTATTCTCCACTTTGATGTTTTTCTCTTGATCATTGTTGATAAACTTTGAATTGCAATTCTCTAACAAGCTTTCAAATTTTTTCGTTCCAACAGAGGAAGACTTTCCATCATATTGTTTGAGAAAAGATTGACAAATACTTAATTGTAAACGTTTTTTAATACGATTGAAATTACTGGCAATCAAATAATTTGCACCAGTTTTCAATTCAACACCACATAAAGTACTTGAATTGGTTGTATAAAAATGAGTATATAAGTTGTTGTTGAAAATATTTTCTTTATCTTTAATTAACTGAAGTGTTTTAAACGAATATTGAATACTCCACGAATCATTGATGCATGGTTTTTTTTCTAAAGACAATAATAAGAAAAATTTGAATATGAACAATTTGAAAACTAAAAATTTTTTCTCAATTTGCTGAAAACTTGATCATTTTTAAATTTTAAACATAGGAACTTACCTAAAATTTGAAATAAACCAAAAAACTCGCTTGTACAATAGGTTGGTTCGTTTGGTGAGAGACATGAACAAGCTTTACTTGATTTGAATGCCTGAACAATTAAAATGATCAGCGGAATGAGAAACAGAGAAAGAAAATTTTCTAATTGAGCTTTCATAATGGATAAAAATTATAACAAAATATCATCCAGGTTTAACAGCTTGATAAAACACAGAAAAAGTTTAGGATGCAAAAAATTCAATATTGATTCGAAGCATTTGAGTACATTTTATACTCATAATAAATTTACAAAAAAAAAAAATCAAAAAGTTTTTTGTTAGCTTAAGTGCGTGTTTTTTTCATGCTTCGCTCAAAATGTTGCAATTGAGAGCCAAAATCGAAACATTATTTTTCTAGTTTTTCAAGTAGGCTAACGATGACGATGATGACTATAATTATTGAAGCCTATTTCTTTATATTGGCTAGTTGGCTAACGATTTTAGCTTTCAAGCACAAACCAACTAACCCTCAAACAAAATTAACTAACATAAACTTTATTTATTTTCTTTCAGAAAGGAAATAGAAGTGGAAACTGGCTCTGTACATCCGCCCAAAAAATATATGTGAATAGAAAAAAAAATTTTTTTTCAAGAGAAAAAGTAGAACAAATCGTGTTTTTATTATTTGAATAGTTTATAAGAGTTATACAAAAATAAAAAATCACATGAAGATGGCTCATTAATTGATCGGAAAAAGACCTCGTCTGTTTTTAACTTATTCACAACATCAAAAAAAAATTCTCATTGATATTATTCAACAAGATTTTTTTAAAAATCTCAATAAACTTAGACAAGTTATAAATTTATTTTGAATTATTAAACTTGTGAAACTAAGCTTATTGTTTAAATACAAAAAAAACTATTCTTTAACAGAATATATTAAAATGAGAAAAATTTATCATGGATGAAATCGTTTTTTTTTTTTATCATATGAGAAAAAACTTGTCTTTCAAAATTGAACTATTTGAATTATTACCCATGGTCAATGTTAATAGTTTTTTAATATCCTAAAAACTATCAGATAAGCCATTGGGTGATTATAATAAAAAATATTTTAATTAATTTCTAAAAACTAAATAAAATAAAATTACAAACTTTTTAAACAAATTAATATATTTCGATGACTCGAATGTAAATCCATAAAGTCATTCATTAGTTACTTGGAATCACGTGAAAATTTTATTGCTATTATGCTAAATTAGTTTTGGATGCCTCAATCATCCTCTATTTTTGTCAACAATCAACAAGGCTTTTTATCAAAACATCCATCCGCATCAAATTGAAATTTACATTGTAACTTAATCTATTTTCAAGTTTATTTAATCCAAAAATAACCTATTTCACTGATAAAAGACCTTCCAAAATGTCTTTTTCTAATTGCAATTTTGTAATAAATTAGACTTAAGGTTAGCTTAAAAAAAATTTATATCAGAACAGTAAGTGTTTTAGAATTCAGGCTTACCAGAATTTAATCTAAAATTATTTTCAAAAAAAAATAAAAAATAAAAGACAGAAAAACAACAATTTTTTTTATTTGATCTTGAATTGTTCATCCCCTATAACTAAGATAATTCTAAAATTTTAAAAGTATCCTTAAACCAAAAAAGTTGATCTTCTGATCAATGATCAAAGGCCATCAAAAAAGAACACTTAAAAACTATTATGAAAATTTCTTCGAGAAAAAAAGTCGATCCAATAACATAAGCACAAAGTAAAAAACAGAAACTTGTTTATTTTTGTTTTGTTTAAACGTCGATGGTTTAACCAAAGATCAGTTATTGACCTTTAACTGATTGTTTTCCATCCTGAAAAAGTGATTTTTTTCATATAAGTTGTTTTTTGTATTTTTGAAATAAAAATGACAAAAAAACCGCAATGACAAAATTAACGATTGAATGCCATCGTCATTTTACATCATTGATAGCCTGGTAATTTCTCATAGAGTCTAACAAACTTATTTTAAAAAGCTTTTCAAAAAAATTTAGAATGAAGATGACAAAAATAATAAAAAAATAATAATAAATAAAATAAATAATTTAAAATGATAAAAATAAATCAAAAGTGAGTTTTTATTGGAAAAAGATTCAGTATATTTTTTAAAAAAAGCTCAAAGAATTTTAAAAAAAATTTACAAGATTAGACCTTCAAAAGATTCTATAGTTCTTGAATATTTTACCTATGGTTCTCAAAGTAACTCTAAAAGACACGCAAGTTATTCAAAATGCTAGTTTTAGAAGAAATGAAAGAGAAGAAATAATAAAAGTTTTTTTAGTGTATAAAAAAACCCTAAGGTTAAAAAAAAGATCAGGTGCCACTGCAATAGAATGATATTTGACCCAGAAATATTTCAAAAAAACTTCGGTTATTATTAAGGGCAAAATCGTGAAAATGGGAAAAATAGTTCTGTCAATGTTTTCACTATTATAAAAAAAAGTCAAAAAAACCTTCATTTTAATTAAGCTCAAAACATACAAAAAATTTAAATCAGAAAAAAATAGTTCTTAGTAGATAAAAAAGAACGATTTTTCTAAAAAAATATTTTCAAACTTTCTTTTAATATGCGATTTATCTAAATCAATTTGGTTTAGATAGCAATTTTTTTTGTTATTTATTGCTCTTTGTTTGATTCATGAATATAAAATTTACAAAACAAAATTGGCAGAAATTTAACAGTAAATCAATAATAGTTTGCTTTTTAGGTGTTTAGAAAACAATCAATGAATTACTCATGAGATAGCTATTTTATTTTTATGGATAATGTTTGTTTCAATAAAAAAAATTAATTGATAGAAAATTAAATTGATCTGTGAGACAACTTTTTGAAAAGATAAATGGCAATACTTTTTTTTAAGCGATTTTTTTTATCTTGAAAATAAGTTTTAATTCAACTATTGAGCTTTTTTAGAATGTTTGCGCCGTTGATGTTGCAACAATGATGTTTTCCAAACTGAAACAAAACCACAATCTTTAATCGGACATTTGTAGTTTTTATTGTTTGTATGCTTTAACATATGCCGACGAAGATCGCGCAAAAAATAAGGGAAATATCTGCAGTTTGGCCATGAACACTTATAACGACCAATTCCAGTATAGCGTGTTGATTTAAATTTTTTCAAATCCTTTGGAGATTCAGAAACTTTATTTTTGCTTTGTTTTGAAGGCTTAATCAAATTTTTGTTGTTTTTTGGTTCTACAATGCATGAAGATGCTTCATCTTTTTTCAAATTTGTAGAAACATCTAAGGTTTTATCACTAAATATAAATTCATCAATTAAAATCGGAAACTTTCCTTGTTGAACTTGATTTGAAATATGTGTTTCCCATTGTGGAAGGGTCGCACAGAATTTTTGACAAATTATACTTTTGAAAAATTGAGAGTGATGATTTGAACTTTTTTCTTTTCTGCTGTTGAATTTTCGAGAACAACTTGGCGAGTTATGATCTTGAAAATCTTTTTTTGAAAAACAAAAATTCTTTGATTGATTAAGAGAAAAATTGGTTGAAAAATCTTCATGTTTAATTTCAGAAAAATTGAAGAAAATTTTTTTCTGGAAATCAATAAATAGTTGAATTAAATTATTCAAATACTTTCGCCATGTTAAAGAGCATCTGATTGAATTTTCAATTAAAAAACAAGAAAACATTAATTTATTTATCATCAGCAGCTCAAGATGAATTCTTTGTTTTAAAATTTCTTTAAATAATTTAAAAGATAAATCGATTTTTTTCAAGTTGTTTGTTGACTTATTTTTTATTTGAAACTCTTTATTGAAAGATTTTTGAAAAACTGAAAAATTTTGTTTTGGTTGTTCTTTTGATCGAGAAAATTCTCCTGAAAAAAACAGAGAATTCTTTGAATTGTCCATTCTTTTCAATTACTTTATTTAGTTTTTTTATAGTCACTGAGAAAAACTTTCAAAGAAATGACAACAACCACTAAAAATTTTTAAGTTTTAATTCAAAGTTAAAATAAATAATTTGTCAAATTTGTTTTAAAGTTGATCATAAAACTTATAAGTTTCCCAAATATTATTTTATTGTAATTTTTATAAAAATGAAAATTTCAAAAGTTATAATAGAAACTTATTTTCAATTAAATTGCAATAATATCAATTAAATTTTTATGATCTGCTCAAGAACTTTTACAATGCAAAACAATCGGTATGTTTGAAATATTAAGTTTAAGATGTTTTTTTAATAAAAGTATACCGTTTTAATTTAAACCTCTATTCTCAAAACTAAAATATTTAAAAAACAAACCTTTTGTATTTTTGATAAATATTAAAAGCAGTACAAAAAACTGAAAATAACTTTATTACTTAAAAATATTTAAAATTAAAAATTAGATGAACAATATATTTGTTTACTATTATGTTATTAGGTAGCTTCAAGTTTTTCTTTTAATTAAAAGCCTGGTGGATAATTTATGAACTTAAAAAGAGATCACAAAATTTTTTTTGCTCAAAACTTAAATCAAATGTTTTTGTAAAAAAAAAGCTACAGTCATTTGATAAATTTTCTAAACTTTAAAAAATGGAAAAAATGACTTGGATACATAGAAAAATTTCCATTAATTAGTTATCTAATTGAAAAATATTTTATTTATATTGCTCATCATTTTTTAAAAATGTGACTGCTTAAAATTAATCAAAAATCTTAAATTGTGATCAATGAACTTTTTTTTAGCTAATAACAAAAAAACCATAAATTTTATTGATAAGTTTAACAGAACTTAATTTAATTATAAATAAAAGCATGAACTTCAAAAAAAAAAAATAATAATACAACGCAATTAACGTTGCTCAATTTTTTCAAAAACATAGTTTTATAATTAGTTTTTAAAACTTTAAACTTGTTATTTTTCAACAATTAATTATAAAAACCAATTTTAATCTTTAAATTCAACCCAAAAATTCTGATCAAATAAACTAGAATTCTAAAAAGCTCCTTCAATATTTCAAAAAACAAAAATATTAGTTTTAGTACCTTATACATTGAAACTGCGGCTCCCAAAGAGCTTTTGCTTGCCAATCTCTGTTATATAACATGTCAATTTAGCCATGAGAGCCTTTAGAAAACTCAATTTTTTGTTTGAGCTTTTAAAAAAAGTTAGTTTACAAAAAAAACTTTAAAATTAATTTCGAAACTTTAGTGGTTAATCGACAGGCTCAAAAAGCAAGAATTTTTTTTACTGTTGATCAAAGCAATATAATACATCTTACAGATATTGCAGAGTACACAATAAACCTAACACCCCACAATTCCCATTACCCATTCCTTTTTTAAAACAACCACTTCATTTTTCTTATCATTTTGTAATCTCCTAGAAGTGGAAACATCCATGAAGATGAGATACTGATTGATATAAATAAATAAATAAAATATACAATATATATTGCTTCTTGACTGCAATAACTTTTTAAAACTTTATTTCTTTTTTTTACATTCAAAATCAAATTTAAATTTTAAAAAATCAAGATTAGAAAATTTCAAAAAAAAATTTGAATACTGCTCATTTATGATTTTATTTCTATACCCAACCTAGTTGAATCTTATTGACCTAAAATTATTAATCATAATATAATTTTTTCTTCCAAAATTTATTAAAACAATTATTTATTTTGTTTTTTATTTTAATTAATTATTTTATTTTTTGAAACCATCATTATTGTTAATAAATCATCAATAATAAAATTTCCAAACATTGAAAAAAAAATTACAATTATTCAAACACGGGACACAAAAACAGTTTTTCTGAAAAATTAAAAAAAAATTGATAAGAAATGTGAAGTGACAGACAAAAAAAAAAGAAATGCGAAAATTGAAACAAACTTAACACGTTTTATGGTTAACAACTTTTATTTTTTTGAAATTACCAGATATTTGATGTTATCCCATTAAACCAATAAAACAAAAAATATAAATTATCATCCCTACATAAATTGTCTGTGTGTGTGTGAGTTTCTGTGTGAGTGAATGAGTGGGAACCAGTGAGTTATTTCAAATATTAAAAATAAAGTGGTTTGGATGGTTCGGGTCACCAAAAAATCATTCACAGAAAAAAAAATTGAAAATTAGATATTTGGTGCACAGAGAGAAGAAAGAGAAAAAAATTTTATTCAACAATTTTGTTGATATCTTGGTTTCAATTTATAATAATCATCAGGATCATTTTTTTACATTGCACATTGACCAATGTCAAATGAAAAAAAAAAAAAAAATAACAGCAAAAAACACATAGGGAATTGTGAGGTTTGTATGTACAAAGGCACAGCGCTTCAATGAAAATTATGTGTAATTTTTTTTTTGCCTGTGAAAAACAAAGCGCTTCAAAATAAAACAGAATTGATTCCAATAAAATAAAGAAAAAAAAAATTTTGTTTTTAATTAAACTTGAATTTTGTTTTTTTTTCAAAAACTCAAAAGCAATACAAAAAAATCGAGGATCATCGAATCAATCAATCAATTATTGAAAAAAAAAGAATCCAAATCAAACAATTTTTGTAAAATAAAAAATATTCAATTCACAGATGCGTTCAATTTGAAGAAAGAAACAAACAAACAAACGAAAAAAAATGGTTTCCATTTAACAGTTCCACCATTCTTATATATTTCACATTTACAAATATTTAATAATAATAGGTGTTATTTCAAGTGTAGTTTGTGTATAATAATAATAACTGTTTTTCCCCATTTATAACCTATTTGTATATCTTATCATATATATAAATTAGTTTCAAAACATATATATTTTTTTCATTTTTTATTCACACAAACAAGAGAAAGAAAATCATAATGATGAAAAACAAGCAAAGAAACAAACAAACACAAGCAGCAACAGCAGGGGAAAAATCGATTCCAGAAGAAACACAAAAATTCATTTACATTTTAAATACAAAAGAAAAAATAAACTCAAACAAAAAAATAAATACAATTTTGAATTTTTTTAAATTTTAAAATTCAACTCGCAACAAATTTCAATGAAATTTTTTCATTTTTGTTTTTTATAGAATTGTTTGTTTTTGTAATTTTTCCAGAGTGAGCGTTTGTTTTTTTAAAAATTATTATTATTATTTTTTTGGAAAAAATGTGCGAATTTCAGGTTTTTTTTTTTAGTTTGTTTCAATTTTAAATACGAAAGATCAAATTTTTTTTTTTATTATTATTGTTGAGTCGAAAATTATGTCATTATTAGTTTTTCAGAAAAAAAACAAACCGAATTTAAATTGAAAACCAGTATTCAGGTAGGATGTGAGTGCATGTTAATGTGTGTCGGTAATTTGAAGGTGATGATTGTGGTGGAAAATAATAATATATTGAAGCAAAACAATATTATTTACAATCAAAAAAAAAAAAAAAAAACAAGAAGTTTAACATAATAAAAATAATCAGGAAACACCAATTAAACATAAATAATAAATAATCTTAAAAAAAATTGATCAATCTCAAATAATTTAAAAATTTTTTTGTTTTGTCCAAAATGTTTTGTTTTCTTCTTTTGAATTGATCCTAAAATGAATATTTCCAAAATCAATCAAAGAATTTTGTTTTAGCTTGATATAATATATATATCAAATTGGCTTTTGAAATTTGAAAAAATTTTTTGACTGAATTATTATTATTTCTTCATAAAATATCAACGAAAAATCAATTTGAAGATCAATTTCCGTCTTGATTGCTTTTGGAGCTTGATGCTGTGGAAGATGGTGGAGGCGGAGGTGCTTCTTTTCGTGGAGGCATCCGTTCATTCATTTTGTCTAAACCTTTGGCTTCCTCAAAGCTGGCTATTTTGTGAGTTGGTGAAAAGCCAGCCAAAGCTAATAAAACAACAGACAATTATTAATATTCAATTGGAATGATGAACTCACCATTTCGCAACGTGTTTCTACCACCGGATAACGCTCCCAATGGAAGCGTTCCAGTAGGTGTGAGCCCCTTCAACTGAAGGACACTTTCGCTTTCTTCTCTCAACACAGAGAAAACTCGAGCCATTTTTCCGATTGCTCGAATCTTATTCCGTATCACTTCTTTTCGAGCTGCGGTGGCCACCGATGGTGATATCAAAGTTGATAATTTCGAAGAAATTGATTTTGAACCAGTTAATTTTTAAGAAAAAGAATAGAACAGAAAGAAAAATAAAAGAAAAAACAAGGCAATACAAAAAAAGCGACAGTTAATTAAAAAAAAATTAAAAAGCAAGTTAGCAAATTTTTAAAAAAATATTAGGTTAAAAACATAACAACAACAAAAATTGAACGAAATTTGAAGTTTTTTTTTAAAAACAAGTAAATTCAAATTGAATTTCAAAATTGAATCCAATTTGAAAAAAAATTAAAATGTCGTTTTTGATTAAATTGAGTTGAAATTAATAAAGCGAAACAAAATAACCAATGTTGAAGTGAACGAAAACAATGATTGGATCAAAATGAATGAAACCGAAATGAGAAAAAAATTTGCATTAATAAACAAAATCCTTTAAATATTTAAAAAAAAACAAAATTTGCGACAAAAAACTGCCTTATTAATTTTAAAAAATCGCTATTATATAATAATATTTTAAAGAAAGAGAAAAAAAAGCTTCTAGTTCAATTTTTTCCATACCTTCTGGTTCATTTTGGTCTTCTTCACCTTCGTTCATCAATTCATCATCGGAGCAAATATTGAGAACGTTGACCAACATTTCAGTGACTTTCTCGCCAACAAACGGCAAAGACCAAGTGAACACATCCATGAAGTTAGGCAGCCAATAAGGATGAGGCGAACAATTAAATTGGCGTATGTTCATCACGTTGTTTTCATATTTGAGAATGGCCGCTTTATTGTTGTAAACATCAAGATAGTTGGGTGCGGAAAAAATAGTTATTAATGACGGGAAACCTGTTACCAATGACTTCCGATACATTCGGTAACTGTGAAGGCAAAAATTATTGAACATTGAAATGAACAAATAAAAAATACCCCGCATCTTGGGCTTCATGAGCTCTAATAATTGACAATAAGTTGTTCTGTTGAAGAAATTCGCAACACGCTCCATATGAATAAAAATAAGAACAACCACGCACTGAATTGTGCGTGAAATGTTCCTCATTAGGCTTCTCGTTACCAAAATCTTCCAGAGGATCAGACCACAGAAGATCACACATTGGCCCAAAAGCAGGTGGCTCTTTGAAACGATCCAACTTTTTAATATCTTCTAATGTATGAATTTCTGGTGATAATCCTGTGTTTATTTAAAAAAAAATTTATTGAAAAAAATCAAGTTTTGAAAATTGCAAAAGTCACCTCCATGAACACAAAGAAATTGACCATTCATCAAAGCGGCTAACGGCAGACAATCAAATGCTTCCATACAGGCGTCATAAACGCGTTCCGAATACTTTATTTTACCTTCAAATAAATTAATTTTATAAATAAAAGTTTTTATTGGTTGTAAAATAATGTTTATTAACCCATTAACATGAAAAAGTACACAGAGCTTAGCATGTGTAGCCATTATTGAGGCTCAAACTAATTTACTGATATAATTAAAGACATACAACAAGTAACAACAATTATATTTTTTTTCAAGATAATTAAAATCAAATTGTGATAAAAATAAATAATTCACTGAAAAAATATCAGTTGAAAAAAACTAAAACAAAGAAACAAGTTTTTTTTTGCTACTTATGGAGTTTAAAATTTTCAATAAATTAACGAGAGTTTTATTTTTCAAAAAGTGACTATTGAGATCAGCATTTGAAACGCTTCTAGCCCATTTAAAAAATTCTTAAATTAAGATTTTTGTTTTTTGCTAAGCAATTTTTTTTAGAATTTTTTTCCGGCTAATAAAAATTAGCTTTTTGCTAACAATCTCTGACTGAAAAAATTTTTTTTTAGCCAAGCCGAACTAAATAGATTAGTCATGCTTAGTTGATCAGTATTGTGCAACTGAAAAATATTTAAATATTTTATATTTCCATCAAGTTTAACTGAACAAAAACAAGACGAGTGTTTGTATTATTTTGAAATTCTAATAGTACTAGAAAACAAATTTTTTTTTGAAGAAAAGATAGTATCTCGTTTCTTGCTTTAAAAGTAGTTTTTAAAACTTGAATTGCATCTGAAAAATTTAAAACTTTGATATTATTTATTTATTTTTCTTAGATAAAATTTTTGTTTCAATTCTTTTATTTTATGATTTTTATTTTTTGAGATAACCCAAAGAAAAAAAAATTAAACTGAATACTTTTACTATATAATATTTTCAACAAAATATTTTGATGACAGAGTTTTTTTCCATTTTCTAGCTAAAATATCGGTTATCTAATATTTAATATAAAAGTTTTATACTTATAAATGACATTAATAAATTACATTTAGAAAAGATTTGAAGCATCAATTTTTTTTATTGTCTTTGTGTTGAACCATCAAACACAGATAATTTCATTATTTTCTAATGCTAAATTATTTATTTAAAAAATACAAGTTATTTTTCAAGAAAAAAAAGTCAAATAAATAAAATGAAACAACAATGGCATGAAATTGAGAAAAAACTTCCTCTGTTAATTTTCTTTAAAATAATTTTATTAAATTGAAACTAATTTTTTTGAAAATAAGTAACGAAGCAGAAAAAAATAGTTTTTTGTGAAAAAACTGTTCATTCAACAAGCGGAAACTTTTTATTTAAGAATAAAAAAACTTTTAAAAAAGTTTGGTTTGAACTTAATTTTCTGATTTAGTTATTTTTTGAAAAATTTTCTTATAGAAAGTATAACAGGGGCATTCAGAATTAGGTGTTTTTAAATAAATGATGTTCGTCGAAAGTCATCATTTTTGGGAAAAAAAACTTTTTTAAGAATAATTTGAATTTCAATATGACTTGGTTTTTTTTGGAAAACTGAATAAAATTTAGTGAAAATAAATTACAAAAACTAAATCAAGTTTTTTATTTGAGTTTAAATTTCTGAATTATCCCAACCAAAAATGAGAAAAAAAAGTGATTTGCTTACATTCGGTTTTGAATGTGAAATATTCAGTGAGATGACGACATTCATGATTACCACGCAACAAAAACAATGTGGTTGGAAAGCATAATTTTAACGACCACAAATATAAAACACACTAAAAAAACAGAGATTAAATTGATCCAATTACAAAAATTTGAAAAAATACCTCGATACTGAAATATCCTCGATCGACATAGTCTCCCAAAAAAAGATATTTGGTCGAAGCAGGGTTTCCTCCCACTTCAAACAACTTCATCAGATCATAAAATTGACCATGAATATCACCACAAACTTAAGAAAATGAAGTCAAATTATTAGAAAAAAAGATGAATTTAAAAAAAAAAAATTTACCTGTCACAGGAGCTTCAATATCGATCATTGTTTTTTCAGCTCTTAATAAGGCAGCTCCTTCGTTGATGATTCGAAGAGCAACAGTTTCATCTAATCGCCCTTCATGAATAAAATGATATTTCAGAACATCGATTTTTGGCTTGTTCGTTTTTGAATCAAACGCCTCGGCCATTGTTATTTTGTGAGATGGTGGAAATGGAACACCTAGATACGGGATTTTCCAAAAGAAATATGAATATTAGAAATTGATGGTTTTTAAATTGAAAAATTAAAAACTAAGTTAAAAAAAATTTAAAACTTTCAATTTTTTTTAAAAACTATTATCAAATCAATTGAAAAAAACTAATTTGTTTCATCAAGTTTTTTTAGAATTTTTTTTTCTTTGAAAACTTTTCCACTTAAAAATTGATTTCTCTAAATTTCAGAACCCAATAGTTTTCAAGGAAAAAACACTTAAAAAAATAAAATTCAAAATTTATTATTAAAAAAAAATAAAATAAATAAATAATAACAAGAGAAAAACATTTTAGAAAATACGATTTTGAGTTCGCAAGCTTCAATACATAACAAAAATTTAAATTTATTTTTTACTCTCAATTCTTATTTCAAAGCGGGGAAAAAAAAGATTTATCATAAATCTTGGAAACACATTCTTATTTTTTTTATTATGTAAAACTTTCAGATTTTTTCATTCACAACTTGAAATTTATTTATTTATTCCTAGGTTAAAAATGATTTTTGTTATTATTGATAAAAAAAACTCGAATTTGATGTCTTTCTATTATTAAAAAAATTGAATAAAGTTTCAAGAGTGATGTAGAGAAAAACATGATACATTGACATGTTATTTTTTGGTTGCGGTTCCAGAAAGTGAATAGTAGGCTTAGATAGTTCTTGCAATAACTAATATACTGACTAAGTTTGACTTTTTGAATTTCAAAAACCTATTTCAAAAATGAAAAAAAATCTTTTAATTGTTTTTTGAATAAATTACATTTTATTTTGATTTTTCTTAGTTAAAAAAATTTTTTTTTTTTTTAGAATTAAAAACTGAAATTTGCTGTTTTAGAATTCACGGAAATAATTTTGAAGTTTTCCAAATATCAAAATATTAATCATAAACCTGATACTTCTTAATAACCGTTTAATCTCTATTCTCTTAAACTATTTAAAACTTACTTTTCACTATTCTTTCGGTCGTCGAAAGCTTATTTGTCCCGCTATTAGTCGAACCTGTTTCATTTGAGACCCTTGTCGCTCCCGAAGCCCCTGTTTGATTATGGCTCGACCCAGTTGCATTCGATGTTACGTTCGAATTCACGTTGCTTCCGGCTCCACCAGAGCTAGCGGATGTCGAATTGGCAGATGGTCCGCTAGCCGACTGAGTGGTTGATGACATTATGGCTGTCGTGGTTGCGATTGGGGGTTAACTCAGGCTTCAAGCACAACAATAAAAACAATATTCTTGACAAAAAAAACACAAAGCTGTTATTGTTAAATGTTTTTTTTTTTGATTAAATGGTAGAATATAAGTTACACAATCGATTGTTTTTATAATAGATTTGAAAATATTTTTGCCTCATCAATAAATGGTACTATATTTTAGTTTTCCAATTTTCTTAGAATAATCATCTTGATTTTTGTCTTGTTTTATTTTTTTTCAATCAATAAAAATTTTTCGATTTTTAATTTAATCAAATAATGGCATTTTGTTTCTGGAAATAAAAAAAAAGAAGAAAATATTAATAAAATTTAAAAAATCAATAAAAACTTGTTCAAATAGAGAATTCTTTAGAGAAAATCTTTAAAAAAAAAACTTTTATTCTTGAAATGATTTTTTTTTTCTATATAAACAAACAGAAAAACTTTTTCTCTAAGGTTTACATAAAAAAAAAACATACAAGCAACAACAAAAGCAAAAAAACAAAAATTCCGTAATGTTAATCTCATATTTAAAGTTTAGAAAATTAACTGTTATCCCAGCAACATCAAATGTCACTTTGATCGGATTAAAATGAGGAAATAACAAACAAATAAAAAAGTAAATGGAAACTAAGATTTTTCACAGCATTTGTCAAAATTAACCGAATCAAATAGCATTTTGTTTTGTTTTGTCTTTCTTTCTCAAACAACACAAAAAAGTAAAGTCCAATAGGCTGAAAATTCAAAATAATTTTTTTTAGTCTACTCTAATTATCAATGAAGTTGACATTAAATTATTTGTTAAGCAGAACAAAGTGTATCGCCTGAAGTAGAATTTTTTCTTTTTCAAACAATTGCTTAGAATTGAAAATCAAACAAACAAAAAATGTATGCTAGATGCTTGATTTTTTCTTTATTGACAAAAAACGCTCAAATTTTTCAAATTCTTAAACAGAGAAAAACGAATGATAATTGTAATGCTATAATGAAACTTTTTATTTAATTGATGAAAACATTGAACAAAAATTATCGTTTGACTGGTTGCTACTGTTTTTAACAAAACCAATTTAGCAGTTTAGCAAAATCAAACTATTTTTAAAAGTTTTTTGAAAAGTTCAATGAATTATATTTAATCCCACATTCAGTCCTTAACTGGAAACCAAATTGCAAAAAACACTAGAAAAAAACTCGTTTTAAATTGAAATTACGAGTTTTTTTTCTGGGTTTGATCACAGAACACAGATAATTCAATAATAAAATAAGTTTATTTTTAAAAATTAAAAAATGAATTTTTTGAAATTCTATCGGTTTTTTCTCGAAAATTTATAAATTTTTTTTTTGAATTTTCTCTCAAAATAAAACTAAGTTTGCTTCTTTAATTCTAAAACCCAACAATGCATGCTGAGAATGTTGACACTGGTTAAGATTGATTAAAAAAAATTTGAAGAAACTGAAAAAAAAGTGAAAACCCGATTAAAACATTGTTAATTCAAACAATGTTTCCATTTGGGTTTTTTTTCTTCTTTCTCTTTATTTGCTTGTAATCAATTTTGATGAGCGTTTATTTCAATCAATCGTTCAATTCGCAAAAAAATTAATAAATATTGAATTATTATTTAAACAAAAAAAAAACAATTTTAATTTGAACAAAACACCTTATTGTTTGAAAAAAAGCCATATTGGTAAAATTAAACAAAGCATTCTGCTTTTTCCAAACAGAGGTTTTTTTATAAAAGTTTCAAAAAAAAAAAATTCAACTCGTCAGAGTTGAAAGTTCTTGAGTTTTGTTTGTATAAGAAGAAATGCAATGTATGCGTGTGATTGTACACGCTGTAAATCAATCTTTCTTCAAGAATAGGCGTAACAATGAACTTAAATTTTTTTTATATTTTTATTTTTATTTTTTTTGTTTATTCAAATTATTCAAATCAAAAGAATCGTGTGCAATGGCACATTTTTTATTATTTTGAAAGCATTTGATGCTTGTTCGGTTTTTTTAGAGAGCAATCTTTTTTTCCTATGTACCAAGCAAACCAAACAACAAAAATCAATCAGCTTGTTTAGAGATGTTGGTGATATGCAAGTATATAAAAAATAAATCCCAACAAGAGAAAGGAAAAAAAAAGTTGTGATTGCCTTCACAACAAACAAACAAACAACAATCCTAAAATCAAAATCGATGTGTTCACGATCCAAACAAACAAAACACAAGATTGAGATGCATTTTGGTGCAAAAAAGAAACAAAAGCTTGTTGCCAATTTTTTCCTCTTTAACTCTCTCTTTTTCTTAAGTAGAAAAGCAATACACACAAACACACACACATTTCATATAAAAAGTTTGTTTCAAAATAACTGTGTATGCCTAAATGCATGTGTTTATACATTTGATTTAGTTTTCAGTTTTTCTGGTTGAAGAACCACGGAAAAAGAAATCAATTGGCCAATTTTTTTTTGTGTTTTTAACTTGCCGTTTAATAATAATATAAAAAGCAAAACCTTTTTTCTGTGTGATAATTTTTGAGCTTATTATTTTTATTTTTTGAAATGCAAAATGATGTTAAAAATAGATTTAAAATGCAAAACCGGTGTTACAAACAAATAGTTTGATGTAACATATCAAGCCAAGTGTAAACGTCAATAAAAACAACAACAAAAACAAAAAATTCCAATGTCAATATTTATTATTTTAAATTTTGAGGTTCAATTTGAAGAAAAAAACAAAAATTTTAAAAAAAAGAGAGAATATTCTTATTGTAACTCAGACTTGATGATAAATAGAATAACAACCACATTACAGTAAAAACGGGTTATTAAAATCGACAGATCATTTTGAATCGACTGGTTCATATAATATTCTAAAAATCTCAAAATAGATTGAAATAAAAATAGCTTGATCTTGAAAAATCAAATTTAAGATTGTTTTTTCTAGTTCAGATAATAGGAAAAAATTTGTGTAATTAAAAACTGAAACTATGTAGTATTATCATTCAAACACTTTTTTTAAGTTTGATTAAAACTTTTAGATAAAGTTTTTTGAAAAAAATTTTTATTAAAAAAAAAAACTTGACTATTCTTTTTAGAAAATGTTTTTTGATAAAATTTATTTGGTTTAATTAAAAAAAAAGTGTTTGACCCAAATACATCCTAGTTTTTGATGTTTGAATATGGCATATGTGATCAATTCATTAAATTATTATTGTCATTGCATTAACGTAAATAAACAGCATCGTTAATTTTTTATTTGATACTAGAATGATGAGTTTGACATGTCGCTTGAACCAAGAGAAAAACAGAATCAATTGCATACATAGATCGAGGTAATAATAATTTCACAATTCATAAGTTTTAAAAGCAAAAAATTTGTTGTTTAATCATTACTGGTTTTGGTGGAAATTTCTAACAAATTCTCATTAAAAAGTTTTTTTTTGTTTAATTTTGCTTTGTTTCATGAGCCAAACATGACGAATTCCAATGTTTTCAAATCATTCTTTTAGACAAACAAAACATGATGTAGTAATAGTATAAAGCAAATTAAATTTCAATTACTATCAACAAAAAAAAAAAAAGTTTCTCGGAAATCCTTCAAATGATTTGGAACAGCTTTACAACTTATTAAGAAGTAGTAGTCGTTATTAAACAATTGCAAAACTTTTCTTCTTCTGAGTAAGATCAAATACACAAAACTCGACTACTTAATCAAAGAAAATTATCGGCGTAGTAAAAAAAGTCATTAATAAATTCGATTGAATGTTTTTTTTTTCAAATTATCAGTATAATTAAGTAGATAAAACAGTTTTTCTTCAATAATTTTAGCCACTTTTTTAAACGTTTTTATTCTCTACAAAAATTTCAACTTTAAAAAAAAAATTAACTATTGCTATTTTCTATTTGCATTTTAAGGCAATTTTTGCTTTGTTGAATTTAACACAGATAATTGAAAATAAATGTGGTTATATGTTTTTCAGTGCCGCAAACCAAAGTGTCAATATTTAGATTATAAAACCTAGAGCCTGAGAAAGAAAAACTGGTTTAAAAAATCATAGACCTGAAATAAAAAATTTATTAAAAAGACTAGGTTTGTTGTAAAAAAATTTAATTTTTCTTCTTTTTTTATGCAAAAAACTATTCAATCAAGTTCGAGAATTTTTTTTTATGTTTTAGCTTTTGTTGTATATTTGGTGTTTTTTTTTACAAGGTGTTTAATGAAGCTTAAAGATAAACTAAATATACAAGTTGCTTTTGTTTTATCACCTGAGAAAGAATAGTGTTCTAGGTTGTTTTTGAAAAAAAAAACGAGAATCTAAAAAACACATGCGAAAAACATCTAAAAAATGTTTAAATCAAAGCTTTGACTTTGAAAAACCCTCTGCTCACCTTAGTGATTAATCAATAATTTTAGTTAATTTTCCGAGAAATTTCCCAAAAGCACAAAAAGAATATGATGATGAACCTCAACGCGAATGTGTAAACAAAACAAAATTTGATTTTCTAAAACAATGCGATAGTGTTTGGGAAAAAGTAATCAACATGTTCATCATCTTTGTCACATTTTAATTATCTGGAAAAAATTGATTGTACCAAATCAAATTCTTAAATTTGTCATTCGAGCATGTTTGTTTAGCTAGCTTTTGAAAAAAAAATGAATGAACAAATGAACAAAAAATTTCTGAATCAAGCTGAATAAACATATTCCAAAAATTTTTTTATTTGATAAAGTAAGCATTCACTTACAATATCAGAGATGGGCAAATGCGGCTTTTTTTCAAATTATTTTAGACTCTCACTTGAAGTTTTAACTTATTATTTTTATTAACATTATTTTAAAAATACTTTTAAAAATATTTTTATAAAAAAAATATATTTTTTTTTCTCATTTTGATCTCATGCTTTTAAAAATCGGAATTGTGGTTGCCAATAAGCTTCTGCCTACCCATCTCTGCTACTAATATACTATAGATCGGAATATTAATAGAAACTCAGTTGAATTTTCTTTATGTTTTTTTTTTTCAAAAATATATATTCAAAACATTTTTCAAGACAAACCAATATAAAGCTTGAAAGACATTATTAAAAAAAAACTATTCAAGAATTTTTAAGAGTTTGGATCATTTATTCCACGTATTTATTCTCGACGAGTTTTTCGAATTTTCCTTCAAACTTGAAAAAAAAGTTTTTTTTTTATATTTTTCCTAACATCAGTTGACATGATGATGAAGGAGTTTGTAATTTTAAAAATTTTTCACTTTTGAATTTCAACACAAAAAAACTATTTCGAAAAAAAAAATAAATTAAACTAATATAACAGAAATTTTATACCGCATTTTTTCAATTTAGCTTGGCATTTTTTTTTCAACAAGGAAAACTTGAATAGTAGAAAAAATTGTGAAAATAGTTTTTTTTTTCAAGTAAAACATAACCACAACGACAGCAAAACAAAAAAAAACCGAAATTAAAATGGAGTTTTTTTTTAGGCTTTATTACTATTAATTTAAAAGAAGAAGAAAACAATTCAAAAAGCTAAAAAGCCTCATCATCAAAAAACTTGTTTCCACTTCTAACAATCTTCTAACTAATCTAACAGGAATCATCAACACTGTTAGAACTCACTGTACGAATACATTAAAGTTATTGCTGTTGTTTGGTTTAGTTTGTTCCAAATTTTATTCGTTCCATCATCAAAAATGAGCCTTGAGCTTTGATGAAAACAAAAAAACTAAAAAAAATTAAAAAGAAAGAAAACTTTGGTGCGATCATTGTGTAAAATCAGCACATAATTGTTGGAAAATTTTTCAAATTTAAAAAAAAAATAATGAAATTCATTTTTCATATTTTTTTAAACCATTAGTCAGTTTTGAAACATTAAAAAAAAACCAAGTAAAAAAAATTTACAAAAAAAAATGGCCCTCATGTTTGATGTGGTCATTTCATATTCTATTATTTTTGTGCAGTAGTTTTTTTTTTGATAGCATAGAAAAAAAGCAAGATTCACTTTTCAAGTCAATTATCATTTCGATATTGTGGAAACTTTTCTTCCTGTGATTCTGAGCCGAAAGCTATTGTGTGTTCTCTCATTTGACACGCGGTTTGAATAACACACATAAATTGGTTCATTCTATTCAAAAATTGAAAATTTCTTCAATCTTCGATTTGGGTCTTCTTATTCGTCTTTTTTTAAAAATTTATTTCAAATAAATGTTAATAAATGTTTGTCTGAAATTTGAATGAAATAAAATTTTAACAGAATGGATAATTTTTCTTTTTTTTTCTTGAAACAGAATCCAAATGGATTCATATGAATGAATGGAAAAAACAGCAGAGAAAAATGAAATAATCAAGAAAAATAGATACAGACAGGAAAAAACATTGTTCGAATAAAAAAAAAAAAAATGCCAAATGCACAAAAAGCAAATTCAACTGGATTCAAATGCTTGGAACTTTGTAAGAGAGCAAAACAAAAAAAAAAAACTCCTCTGAACCAAAAACCGAGTCCCAACTGAACCAAATGTTCACACATAAATGTTTTTGTTTTCGAAGAGAAAAAACGATTTTTTTTTTTATAATACCCCATACAAAGATTTTGGAAATAGAGCATCAAACATATAAAAATAAAAAGCACCAACCAACCAAAAAAATTGAATTGAATTTTTATTTTTGCTGAAATACAATTTCATTTTTTTTTCCTTTTTCTTTATATGAGACTGTGGATTAAGTTTAGAGAGAACCCCATCTAACAACTTTCATATTTGGAAACGAGAAAAAAAAACAACTCATTTTAAATTAGAATTCACATTATCTATTAGATAGAAAAATAAATAAATAAATAAGACTACACTAAATATTAGAGAAAAATAAGTATAAGATTTTTGGTAGAAAATTAAAAACACTATTGGAGAAAGATGAGGAAACATGGAAAGATGCATACGAACAACACACAACAAACAAACATCAAACACATACATAGGGAAAAACACTTATTGAAGGTGAACAACAACAACAGCCATGAACATGAATGTAATGAATTTTTTTGTTAGCATCGAGTTTCAGCAACATTTACGTTTAGTATCAGAACGTTAGGTACAGCAAACAACAACAACAACTGAAAACATCACCAAACACAATATTTTTTTCTCGATTTGATTTGACATTCAAAAAAAAAAAAAAAAGTTTGAATAAAATTTTGAACAAGCAAGCAAACATTCACTGACAAGACTTTTGATTTTAAATTAAAAAAAAAAATTGGAATCAAAATTTAACAGATGGATTTGCAGGGAACACACGCCGACACATCATTTGAATCACTAGAAACTTGGCTTTTCAAACAAAAAATAAACTAAGTTAAAACCAATTTTTTTTTGGAAATTTTACAAAATCTTTTCGAGTTTTTTTTCCACAATTGTTTGACAAATATTTTCTCCACTTTTTGAGATTTTTTTTAGAATAAAACTTTCAATATTTTTTCTCAAATTAATGGTCGAAATGGTTGTTGTTTTGTTTTTAAATAAAAGATGAATTTTTCAAACATAGAAAAAAAAATAAACACAGAAAAAAAATTTTTGTAATAAAAAAACATACAAACAACAAACGACGTGTTCGGTTGCGTCCAAGTGTGCCGATGGATTTGTGTTTGTGTGTCTCGCTCTCTCAACCAATCTTTCCCTCAATAACTTGCTTGTGGCATTAAACATCCTAGCGCATCAATGTATAACCAACATTCATACACACACACACCGCTACATATTACCTGCATCACTAATCAGCTTAGTTTATTACTCTCCCAGAAAATATTGCATTCTATTCTATTATATATGGTGGCTATTAGTGTTGGTGGTGAAAGAAGATGTGTGTGTAGCCACAACAATCATCAACAACAAGAAAAAACTAATGAATTGAAACGTGAGATGTATGCATGTGCACTGAACCTATGTATAAATTTTTTTTTCTATTTGCTTGTTTGCTTGTGGTGGCTAAGATTCTTAAATGTTCAAATAAATCTTAAATAAGCGACACAAACACCAGCGATACAAAACAAGTGTAAACACAGCTCACAATAATATCTAACATTACACACTTGTTCAAAGCAAGTTAGAGAAAAAAAAGTAAATTTGAATAACTTTTAATTTTGCCTAAAAAAAAAATCGATAGTGAACACACAGTCAAAAATAAAGAAATTTTCAAGGAAAAAATCAATGCTTTTGAAGCGAGAAAACTTACCTGGTTTTTTTCTTTTATTAAAAAAAAAAAACTTTACAGGTGCGTTGATGATGGGTTTTTTTTTCCTTCTCAATCAAATGACAAATGGCAAAATATGAAATTACCGGATTGCTTCATGCATCAACGATATCAATCATCAATCAATAATCGATTGGCAAATACCAAAAGCGATAGATTGTGATCGTATTTGGTGAATCATTTGAACAAGAATATTGAAAATCTCTTTATGTTTGAATGTTCGTAGAATGACCAACCAAAAAAATGATGACAACAAAACGACACTTTTTTGCTTCACACAAATTCAGAAATAAAATAAGAGATGATGACAGAGTTCTTTATCGCTAGAAAAAGTAAAGAAAAAAAAAAGTTCTTTGTATATCGACCAAGCAGAAACTTATTGGGGTAGTCAATAAATTAATATCGATCCAGGCACATGTCGATTAAATGATGAACTCGTTTTATTTTTGCTCTTCTGTCTCCTTGAAAACTTGGAAAATCAAAACTTATTGAATATTCAAATATACACGAAATGTAAGCGATCCAACAAATTTGTAAAAATTTGAGCAGCAGAGATTTTCAAAAAAAAAAAAGAGCGAGATCATTGAAAAGAGAAAAAAAAATCGATATCACGTTGAAAAAGTTTTGCTTCATTCTTCTTCTTGAACTATAGAAAACTCTGCCAAATCTTTTGATTGTAGATTTTTGAATTTATTTCTTTGATTCCTAGAATGGAAAAAAATAATAAAGTAAGTCTTTTAGTTTCAAAATAAAATAGTATAGTTCAAAATATTAAGTTTTTTTTCAAAAATTTTAGAGAAATTTTTTTTTTTTAATTAACTGAATTTAACTTTTATTTATTTTTAAAAACTTTAAAACCCATTTGAAATAATTGAATTTTCAAGGCATTTAGAGACACTTTTAATATAAATGTCTGAAAAAAAATTATTAACCAAGAATAGAATTTTGATTGTAAAAAAACCTTTTTTTTTTGAAGATTCTACTAGAAAAGAAAGCTTTGTCTTTTTTTCCAATAAATTGAATTTCATTTAGAGTCCTGTTTCACTTCAAGTTTTAGAAGAGAACGAAAAAACTATTTATCTCTTTGCTACGGAATTTTGTTTTTTGTTTTTCAAGTCTGCAACTTCTTGTCGATTGATTGTGTTGTTGGTGAAGTGAACCACAATGAACATGAAATGACAATATGGGAACATACAAACTCCTAAGAACAAGAATGTTCTTTATTCGCGATTGAATAAAAAATTCTGGAGCCTTTATCTTTCAAGAATAAGACAAAAGAATTAGTTGGTTGTCTATCAAAATATGGAACACACACACAACAACAACAACAATAACAATGAATATTATTCTTAGAGTTTTGTTTGGCAAATTTCTGTTTTTTTTTTTTGCACTCATACCATACACTAATACATTGTACATTTGTTCAATTGATTCACAAGTGAAAGATAAATGATTTGAAATCTTTTCTCAGTAAAAATCAAGAGCTGAGAATTTTGTTTCTGTTAAGACTAACTTCCGAACACAAAATTATTCGATCAATCAAATCAACTGTTAAAAAAAAAATCACTGAATATGTGGGTGTATGATTAGGTGTTACAACTTGATTGTAAAATCACCCAGTTGGTTTATTATATATTTTATTTGTCTAAAGTGTATAATTTTTTTTCTCTCATTTCTTTATTCTATATACAAATATAGATAGATAGATAGATGTAAAAAGTGAAAATCGATCAATCTGTTTTGACATTTCACTTTTTTGTTGTTAAATTAACACCTAGTCAAATTTAGTTTCGTCTTCTCGAATAACATCCCCACTAATTTCTAGTCATTATATAATGAAAAAAAAAATACCACAAACACTGTTACTATTCTCTCTGTTGTTTGTACTTAACAAACCAGCAAAAAAAAAAAATTGAACACAATATTCTTTGAAATTGTATTGTTATGAATTCTATTCTTCTGATAGTTTAAAACCAACTGTAGAAAACAGTGGAAAAAATTACTTTCCAAGTTAATAGAACTGATAAAAAAAAAAACTAACAACAACAAAATAACTGTATCCGATTAAATAGAAAAAAAGTTTTTTAAACCAAAAAATTTACGTTTTAATCTGTTTATTGAACAACTATTTTGATAACCACTTTTTAAAAAAAGTACAGGGAAGTAAATAGAAAAAAAAATTTTCAATGCCTTTGTATTCTTGTATTCGGTTTGATGTTTGTTTATCAGTAAAAAATCATAACTCTATTGAAATATTAGTTGATGTATAGAAATAATTTGAAAAATTTAAATGAAAAATAAACTCACTTCAAACAAAATATGTTTTTGAATGAAAATTCAAATTTGTATACTTGAGTAAAAATTTTTTAATTGAAAAAATATTCATGAAGACAAAACCGTAAGAGAAAGAAAGAAAAGCTCTTGATATATATTTTTTTTAAAAATGAAGAACAGAACCTTATTATTTTATGAAATGAATTTTATAAATTCATAAATAATTTATAAAATTGGTTATGCGAGAAAAAGTTTTCATTTCATATAAATAATATATTTCCGAAAAGTCAAGCTAAACTTTTTTTTTTCGTTGTTTTGTTTCAAAGTTAAATTCCGGAAAATCAGTAATTTAAAAAGTAATCGAATGTATTTTCCTGTCATAGTTCATGGTCGGTTGAAATAGGATGGAAACAAATGGATAAAAGTTTTAAACTATTTTTGAAATCGAATTTTTTTTTTTTTTTTTGAACGAATATTATTATCAATTCTTTGAAATATTGTTGATTTTTTCAGTAACCATTGAATCACGTATCAAAAATTCCAGCCACAATCTGAAACTGTAGGGTCGTTGATAATAATATTTATTTTTTTATATTATATAATAATTATTCATTTTTCGATAATCGATGCCGATTCTTGTCTTTTCTTCTCCAATCTTCACAGCCAAAGTCAAGAGAAAAGAATATGACAATTTTGATGGGCATTTAATCTCTAACAGCTTTGTTTCATCAATAACTTATTGCTCAACTTGTGATGTTCGATACAGACGACAAGATTGGAGTATCATTGATAACCTGAATCTTATCCTCTTCAACTTTAATGCAGCCAATGTCGGTTTTTGATTAATAAAAATTACAGAATTGTAGAGGATTGAAGAAAAAATTAGATTTCAATCAAAGTGAACAATGTTCGTTTTGTGATTGTAAATGATCTATATTTTGTTTATTTGGGGTTAGGACTACTGGTCGACAAGACAACTCGCCGCGTTGATATGATTGGTTAATTTTGAGGACAACTGGCCGATGAGTCATCTCGCCGACAGATTATAAAACACGTGCTTAAATAAAAATAAAAAAATTTTATTTCAACTAAAATGTCTACCTTTCATTCTACTCAACGAGGCAATTTTAAACTTTGTTTTAATGGCTATTCTTATGTTAGGTTTGATAAGCACTTTTATTTTTGAATAAATTTGATTTTACATTATATGTCGGAATATAGTAAATTAATTTTACAAATAGTTTTTACAATATCTGATTAGTTTTGTGGTAGGGTTAGGTTAGAACATTTGGAAACTTGGCGTCAAGGCCTAAGAGAGCCTAGAAACCAGTTTTATGTTCAACTTAATACACGAATCTCTAATATTGTCAATAACTTTGCTTAAAAAAAACGATCCCTTAAAATTTAAGTTTATAGAATAGTCCATAACTATGTTGACAACAATAACCTTAAACGATTATTGGTTATGCGTTAAACCAAATTCGTTATTTAACTTTGTAGACATTTCTCGTTGTTCCTTTTTTTCCTTCGTAGTTTTGTATGCTTCTTCACATTCGAAATGTTCTTTGTAGCCATAATGGTAACTTACTTTACCATGGTTTGAAAAAGCATATGCAATCAATGCTGCATTGTTAATGATTGTTGTGTCGGACGGCGGAGAAAGATATCTAGAATTTAGAGATCTTGTTTGGTGCTTCAAACTACCAACAATGTGTATCAATGTGAATAGAGATGGGTTTACCACGCTTGAGTAGGGGGACCGATCGAATAGTCCCATATCAGCAGCATAGGGAAAATATGTGTGCTTTTTAAACATCTCCTCAGGGTGATCACTACCACCGATTCTTTTCATATCCTCTGCGGCACCGTCGTCATATATCCAACATGCCAACTCACCAATATTTTTCATTCCGAGATGTTTCACAATGTACGCAACTGAATTGAAGGGCAGCGTAATCTCTATTTTGTGCCACCATGGTTGATAGTCTAATTTGTGAAGTGTGGTAGTCATTATATCGAGCCAAAAACATATCATAGCTCGCGACTATTTTGTTGAAATTAATGTCAGTGAGCCATGACATGTATGTGTGCAAGCCATTGATGAAGGCATCGCATTCGTGGGTGCCGAATATATCGGCAAAACGCTTGCAGATTCGATCACGATGCAATGAATTATTAGTTCTAATTATTCGATGAATGAGCAAAACCATCGGAATCATCCACGAATCATCCTCCTCTTTCGACGACATGTCAGGCACATCGTCCATCGTCTCTTTTATCGAGACGGTAACCAAGTTTTTTGGTGAGATTGGCTCATCTTTGTGGGCTAACGACCTCCCGTAGGATACCCAATCCTCAAGAGCTGTAGTTTCAAATTTCTCGAAACAGAGAACCAGGTAAAGCTTCGCTAATTCATTGACAATTTTGCCTTCTCTCATCTGCAATTTCCAATTACCACAATTGAAGCTTCGATGCTTCGATTCTTTGGTCCGGTGATGAAAATTGTCGGTTTCTCGTCTTGATGAAGTGTGAACCAGTCGAGCGGGTAAGTATACTCCAGCTCAGTTTCGCATAGGTTCTGATCTATGTGATGGCCAGTGTTAGGATTGTACGGATACTATCCTTTCCTCTTCATTGTCTCTCGGTACACTTCACACACTTGGATTTGGAGAAAGAAGATTCTTTGTTGCCATTGTTGGTGTTAACACTTGTGATATTGTCATATATCAATAGATTGATTGATTTTGAATTCATTGATCAATTTAAATATTTGAATCACGTCTCTTAATAATTTTTTGTTTTTTGAGTTGATTTTTCGAGCCACACAATTCGGCCATATATTTCAACCAAGACTCAAGTAAGTGGTGGGAAAAAACATGAATCAATACTAAACTATGAAATTATTTCAAGTGTTTCCTGTGTTGCTGAGAGGAAATTTTCTACAACTCTTCTCAACTGGATCAATTTTCGTTTTTTGCTTCAATATTTCAAGCTACACTAAAAAAAAAAAAAGAAAAAATTTAAAATTTTTAACAGAACCATTTTCTAAATTTCTTTTTTCACAAAAATTTTTTTTATGGATGTTTGGACCAAGGATGAGCAAAATTTCCTGACAAAACTGATTTCTTGAATTTTGTGTGTATGTGTGTGTAAGAATATAAGAAATATTTTTTTTTTTTAAAGCAAATTTCATGAACTATTTATGGTATTTGTTTGAAAGAAGAAATTCTAAACTTTGTTCTATTAAAGATACTTTCTACTTTCTTACTATTTATTTGATTGAAACTTTAAAAGAAAGAAAAAAGTTGAAAAAACATTGTGTGGTTAGTGTGTAGCAGAAGAAAGCAGAAACACGATTAAACCTAGTAGTTCATTTCTTATTCTTCTAGTACAAACGATGATATTGATCAATAAATTTCATCAATACTCTATATTACAGGGCCTATAATATATCACAAACAATAGATTCGAGAAACGTTTTTTAATCACGCCAATCAAAAAACAAACAACAACAACAAAACAAAAGTAGAATCAAAAAGCAGCAGCAGCCGCATAAATAAACTTATCTTGTTAGATATTAATCGATAAATTTATGAAATATCAAAAAAGAATTTTTTCAAAACATTAAAAAAAAAACTTAATTTCAATCATCACACCGAGAACTTTATTTCAAACAAAATCTGAATCCGATATGCAAAAAGTTGGTTAGATTTTTTGAAAAGTTTCATTTAAACTTTAAATTTAACTATTCACTTCCCTATTTCTTCTTGTTGGATTCTGGTTGAAATGCTTTTCTCTGTTTCAGAGTTTTTTTTTTTTAATAAATAAAATCATGCATGATTGTCATGTCTAGCAGAAGACAGGAGGAGGTTCACAGTGTTTGTTTAAAAATTCAAAACATAATAAACGAATGGATTCCCTGATTGTGTGTGTGTGTTTGTGTGAATGTGTTTCTCAGTGAGTTGAATGTGATGAGAATATATATTAGCGTGTATTAGTAGATAGGAAAAAAAACAACAAAACAAAAAATTTGAAACTATCACAGAATGCCATCAAATAAACAAAAAAACAATAGAGTTTCTTAATTAACATTAAAAATATTAGAAAAAAAAACTTTAACAAATAATTTTTTTTTCCAAAATAAAATAATATTCTGTTGAATAATAACTCTGTTTTGTTACATTTTTCAAGTAAAAAAAAAAAAATGAATTCATTTAATCAATCAAATTAAACGAGAGATGCATTGAAAAAACTGAAGATTGACTATCACTTTTGTAATTTATGCAGTCTACTTGTTTGTTGTGCTATGATATTTTTTTGAATTAACAAAACTAGTCCCACTTTTTTTGACAAACACCACAGTGTGTTTTTAGAAAATTCATTGTAAACTGTCATTTTGTCAGTTCAATTATAGTGTGTGTGTGTGTGTGTGTGTTTGTCCATTAAAACAGAAAATTTCTGTTGGAACAACAACAATTCTATTTACACTAGTTTTTTCAGTTTCTCACTTTTTTTTTTAATCCTAAGTTTTCCTAATTTTTTTTAATTAAAAGCAACAAAAAAATATTTTTAAATGAAAATCTGTGTAATGTAATTCTCAAGAATATTGTAGAGTTGTCAGTTAAACACTAAATAAATGAAAAAATTTATGAAATAATAAATTAAATAAAAATAGATTAGATGAAATTAAATTGAATTTTGGAGGGGAAAAAAACAACAACAACAAAAATTAATTATATAAACGATTTAATTATAAATTATTTGACATCATTAATAATAAATAAAAAAACTTTCTAAAATCAATCTACAACAAACAGTATTTTTTTTTTTGTGCTATGATGGTTGGTGAAAATTGAATCAATCAACAAGCGACAACGATTGTCTAGAATAGCTTTCAACTCCTTTATTTAAAGTATCGAGTTTAAGGATAAAAAAAACAGCAGAAAAAAAACAATAATGATCAATTGATTTATGATTGAATGAACTGAAAAAAAATTGAAATAAAATAAAAACCTGATCAATGAAAAGTTTTATCAAAAAATAATTTCAAAATGAACAAGAAAATAAATTAAATCATCAAAAAACTTGTAAAAAAATTTTCTGCTTTTGAATATTGTAACAAATATCTAGTTTCAAATAAATGCAAACTATAAAAAACAAACAAACAAACAGTAAAATAAATGAAAGAATTCTTTTGCCAAGCATATAAAAGTTAGGTTGTGTATTGTAACAAAAATTTTGTTGTTGATTAATTGTATGCAAAAAGAGATTGCCAAAAATAAATAAAATATTTTAAACCAAAAAAAAAACCCAGGAAAAGAGAGAAAGACTCTTTAAACACAACACACACACAAAAAAAAGTCATAATTGAATTTTTTACTCTTTCTTTCAGGTTTAGTACATCATTCATTATCATACAATTTTTTTTCCCTATAGTGCCAAGTTAGAAAAAAAAAATGAATGAATGAATCCAAGATTTAAGAGCTCGTTAGGATACAATGTGCCTATACATTTTCAAATGATAAAAAAAAAAAATTGTGACTAAACTGTGACATCGAAACGGTTTAAATGGAGAAAAACTCGTGATAGAACAACAGAAACGACATTTTTTTTTTCTTCTCTCTATTAGTAGTTGTAGTTTGTTCTTATTCTTACAAAAAATTTTTTTTCAGAATAAACCCAAACAACAGAGAAACAACCATTAAAAAAAAAAATAGAAAATCAGAAAAAGTTCCAAGAGATTTTGAAGATTAATAGAGATCAGGAAGAATGGATCATGTTTCAAATAATAGGTTGATTCAACAATAATTTCAAATAATCAAATTTTACTGTACTTTTTTATTTTCTCTCTCTCTCTTATTCTGAAATTTACCACCGAATTTCTATTTTATCAGATAATTTTCTTATTATCAGATCGAATATAAATTATTTATAAATTAGACACATAAAATAAACAGAATAAATTTACTGTTCGCTAAATTGAAAAGTTTCAAGTTTTACAGTTGTTTCAGAAAAAAAAGTTGAACCAACTTTTTTGAAAACCAAAATTTTAATGAAAATCGAAACCAGAATAGAACGAAAAAAAAAAATTTAATTAAACCCAAAAGCTTTTTTTTGCTGTTCGCTGCTGTTATTAAATAATAAAATCCACCAATTCAACCAAAAAAATAAAATAAACGGAAATCAGTTTAAAAAAAAAGAAAAATCCAGCTTATCAAATGAAAATGAAACGTACATATCTCATAGCCACAAAAAAAAAATGCAAATCAAGAAAGACAACTCAAAATGGAGATAGAAAAAACAAACTACAAACGACAATACAAATGGGAATAAAAATATACACACACGACGATTTGATATACCCAAACTATATTCAAATAAATATTCAAAACTCGAATGAATGTTTTTAAATAGCTCAGAGATAAAAATAAAACCAAACCAAATTCCTTTGGTGCAAAATGCATGCATTTTGGTTGATGACCATGATGACCATCGTAGTGAATCTATCACTACAAAACACACAGACCTCACATACTAAAGATATTCTTTTGCAAATAATTGTGTAGGTTTTTTTTTTATAATGATAATAATTATTAGCTTCGCATGTAAATAAATAATTTATAAGCAATTATTAATTAATTAGAATTACATTCATTTTTGTTGTTGTTGGTTCGGTTCGGCATTGGACGAAAATGATAGTAGCGTGAATAGTGGCGTGAGTGGATTTGGTTTTTGGTGTTCTCTCGTACCTAGTGGTCTCTCGAACCTTTCAGAAAATTTGAGTTTTTTCTCCTTTTGTTAAAGGTGTGATGTCTCCCAAAAAAAAAAAAAAATTAACAACCGAGCGAAATGGTTCTGAAAAAAAAAACACACACACACACTGCATTCAATTCTTTTTATTTGATTAAAAAAAAAAATTGAAAGACATTTTTCTTTAATGAAATAGAAGAAAAAAAAAAACAAACGCATTCAATTATCGTTTTTCACTTTAAAACAGCATACAAATCATGAAAAGATGGAATATTCACAAATAAGCGGAAGTTGGAAAAAAAACAACCCAGATTTGAACAGTCAGAAAACAAGACACGTCCACAAAAAAACGTTTCTTTTTTTTTTTAATAATAAAACTGAATTTCTTTTTTTTTTTAAATAAAAACTAAAAAAAACCCAGAAAAAACTGCATCCAGTCATGTATCACATTATTACACATATTTTACAATAAATATTTAAAATAAATAAATTTAATCGAAATAAATATAGAAAAACAAATAAATAGTGAAAAAAAAAAGTTTAGAAAATTTGAAAAGGAAAAAAAAAAACTACATGACAATCTGTACAACAACAACAACAAAACATTTGACGCCACACACATATAATGTTTCACCAAAAGAAGAAAAAAAAAAAAAATTAACGAAAAAAATATATAAAATAAAAATAAAGTAGGAATAATTTTCCTCCTTCCTCCTCCTCCTCCTCCTCCCTTGCTTTCCCTGAACCAGAAAAAAAAGTTGATCAAGAGGAATGATGGTGATGGTGATGCTGCTGTAGCTGATGTTGAAGTAAAAAATTCAAAAAGGCAACATTTTTCTGTTTGTATGTTTTTTTCACCCCACAACCACCACACCAACACAAACCAAGAATATTTCACTCAAAAAAAAAAAAAAAAATACACCGTTACTTTTACCACCACCACCACCACCACCCGCACTATTAACAACGACGCCAAGACGCCAAAACGGGTGAGAGCAAAGAAGTCAACACCAGAAAAATGGATAGATGGATCCTGGTTGTTTTTCTTTCTTCTTCTTCTTCTTTTGGTAAGAGAAATTGGTTTCCAATGCCGCTATTCCAACAGTAACTGGTAAATTATGTTGATTGAGGGAGCCAAGAGAGAGAGAGCCAGAGAGAGAGAGAGAGAGAGTCATACCCATACAACACACACACATCAACCTAGTAGACACAGTGCGGTGAAAGGAAATGAGAAAAAACCGTTACTTTCACTTGGAAAGAAAAAAAAAAAAATTAAACAACCTTAGTTATCATCAAGCAAACTAGGGAGAGAGAGAGAGAGAGAGAGAAAATCAGCAACCAACTGTTTTTCTTCCATTAGATATAAATATATATAGAGAGAAAGTATTTGAAGAAAAATGCTTTGTTTTGGTTTACTACTTCTTTGGATGAAAAAAATTTCAAGTAGTGTGTCGGGACACTAAAAAAAACAGATTCCTGAGACAATTTCTATCAAGCAAACAAACAAACCAAAGTAGACACACACACACAGACACTCACTTTCTCGCACATACAGACGACATCATTTCGGGATACAGAAGATAGAATCCTAGGATCTCACAACACCACGGCACAATCCAAGTGTTAGAAAAAACTCTAGAATTTCTTTCGAACAACAAACATTATTATTCCCTGGCGAGTTTAAAGTCAAAATGTTGATGGTATAGTTTTAGAAAAAAAAAAAAATTCTGTTAAGAATTTGGAACTATTGGTATGAGAACAAATTGGGCCTAGTGTGTGTGTGAGTCGCTCTTACCACCACCTAACTGCTCACCACATTAAACCCCAAGAAGAAGAGGAAAACTACCAGGAAAAAAAAAGTACCACCAAAAAAGTAGTCCAGAATAGTGGCCAGAATAATCAATAGACTAAAGAAGAGGAAGAAGAAGAAGAAGAGTTAGTATCACTAGAATTTATCTTGATGGTGTGTTTTTGTGTATTATCATAATCATCACCATCAATCAGAGAACTACTGCCACCCCACCCACCAATGATAATATAAAAGATTAAAATTTGAGTTATATATATATTTGTTGGATATATTCTACTCCGAGAAGAATAGTAGTGGTGTCATCGAGAGAGAGAGAGAGAGAGAGAGAGAGAGAGAGAGAGAGAGAGAGAGAGAGAGAGAGAGAGAGAGAGCAGAGAGAAAACATGGAAAACTTTAGTAATGTTTTTACAAACCAACCAACCAAACCATTCAAAAACACATACAAACATACAAACATTTGTCTTGATCACATTCGACTTTTGTGTATTTGTTGCTGTTGTTTTGGACTCTGGGTCTCTCTCGCTCTGTTTCTCTCTCTCTCTTTATTTTAGAAACATTTTTCATCTTGTTTATGCTCAATAAAAGGAGACAAAGAGAGTAGAAAAGAGAGAATAAAGAAATCTTGGACCTTGGGAATAAAATGAATTGAAGTAAAAAAAAAATTGTTCTCGGGTATTTTAACTCTCTCTCTCTCTCTCGAATAAAATGGAATTCCGCATAGAATGTTATGGTGTTTGTTTTTTTTTCTTCAAGAACCTAAGAACATTTTTTAATGAAAATAGGGCCACATAAAACAATTGGAGTGAACAACAACTCCGCTTTATTTAAAAAAACAAGGCACCAAGGTTTTTTTTTTTTAGTTTAGTTGGTAGTGAACGAGTGAGAGATCTTATATTTACAAAAAAAAATAAGGAAAATTTGATTATGATGAAGATGAAGAATGTGTGTGTGTGTGTGTGTGAGACGCCGGCGCACCAAATATTTTGTATTATAATTATTATCAATTTTTTTTTTTTTTTTGTTGAGTGAACTCGTCACCAAAAGCTTCCAAAAGTGGTAGTTCGCTTTCGTGTTCGTGCTACCCAAACACACACAGTACCGTACACCTTTATTCGCGGCGATTTGGGTCCAAGACAAAGCGAACCGTAGAGAAACGAGCGAGAAAGGTAGAGAGAGAGAGAGAGAGAGGTCAGATATCGAGTTTTTTTTAAGTTCCTGTAGGGAGAGGGTTCTCTAAACCTATGAGCACACATTTTTTATATATATGAAAAACATTCCAATTGAAACAAAGAATAAAGAGAAAAAAGGGAAAAATGATTTTATTTTTTTCAAAACCTTTTTAAAAAAATTCTGAAATTTTCAACATAAAATTGTGATTTTCAATTGAAAAAAAAAATTTTTTTATTTAGAATTTGAGAATAATAAATTGGAATATTAGTTTGAAACAATTTTCGTTAGAAATTTATAAAAACTTTTTTCATTATGATTTTGTTTAAAAAAAAAAATTTGATTTTCTATTTCAAAAAGATGAAAAGCAAGATATTAATACTATTGTTTAGTGGAAGATTATTTATTTTATTTGAGAGAAATTAAAAGAAATTTTTATAAATTTTTATTGCTAAATTAACTTTATGTTGGTATTCTTTTTTTTGATTTCTCGGAAAATTTGCTTGTGAAACACCTTTAATATTAAATTATTATTTTCGAATAATTAATTAATAAATAAATAACTAAAAAACAAAAGAATACAGATGAGCCATTATCACGTAATAATTTACAAATATCCATAGAGGTGAATAAAAATTAAAAAAATAGATGGACCTTACTGGTGAAGGAAATTTATTTGTTGAGCATTATTTTTTTTATAAAACAACAAGTTCTCTTTAATCGAATAAATTTTGATTAATGAAGTTGTTTCAGTCGCTTCATGAAGGTGAATGAGAAAAAAAAATGATCATCATGATATATTAATAAAAATAATAGAAACATCATCAACAAAAACACTGAAAAATTAACAACCAAATTGAAGAAATACAGCAAATATTTTTTTTTCTTTCAAACAAACGAATCGAGAAAGCAGTTCCCGGCCGTTCAATCTGCACCGCTTCAATGGTCAAATAGTAAATAGTTGTTCAAACTAAAATATATGGTGCATAGGGTTACCATCTAGCCAAATGCTGGTGTTCCAAGGTGTTCCGTTTTGGTGTGTGTGTGTGTGTGTGCGTATCTAGCCTAATGTAATGTGATGCTTCGAAAAAGAGAAAGTTTTTCTCATGATGGTTTCCAGGTTTGCTTGGTGACACTCCGAATTTGTATGAGATGATGCCACAATACAATCCGAACTGAAACTAGGCCCATTCCATTAAAAAAAAAACATATTCTTTCATTCCAAGTGTTCATTCCATTTTATTACCTTGAGCTTTAGAACAATAACACATATTATTATTGAAATAATTCTCAGTGCAAACAAATACGCAGTGTTTTGCCATCAACACTTTTTTTCGGTCTCCGTTGAGAGAAAACAACACAAAACAAAACAGACTTCCATTCATCATTTTCATAAACATGATAAAAACGAATGGTTTAAATAGATAGAAATGTTATGTGTGTGGAACACACATACACATACACCAGCTAAAACTAATATTAGAATCGACGTGTTAATAAATGCTGCTGCTGTTTTTTTTCATATATAAATAGAATTATTTTTATATTTTCATTTTTCGTTTATATGCATTCTCATTTTGGTTGTTGAGGCCGTTAGAGGAGGAAAGAAGAAATTTTTTTCGGTGATCACAATCAACCAAACACGTACCTGCGACGATAAAAAAAATTATAATAATATAGTGGCCTTAATCAAGGTGATTTTTTCTCCAATTCTAAAAGTTTGTTTTAGTATTTTTTATTTTTTCACTAGTGGTGATGTTTCTCTAGAACTCCTTTCAGCGAGAAAAACCAAAAAAAAAATTCTGTTATTAATTATTGAAAAGTAGTGGCATCCAAACACCAAAATCTTTTTATTTTCAGTAAGAAGAAAAAAGATGATTTTTTGTTGTTGTTGTTGTTGTTTTTTCTTCGAAATTTAATTAGAAACCTTCTTCATCATTGAGATAGAAAAAAAAGATGCTTCAAGAATTTTTTTTTTTTGGAAACCCAGAATTCGTTAAATTTATTTTTTCAGAATTATTTTTTATTTTTTGCTTTCTCTCTTTAACAATTAATAGAATGTTTCATTCAAATTCAAATTTTTTTTATTTACTGAATTTCAAAGAATGAAAATTCTGTTCTCTTTCTTTTTTTTCCTTCAAGCAAGCAACAACAATAATACAGAACGGCAAAAATGCAAAAGAAAAAAGAAGACGAGAAAAAACACGAGAGAGAGAGAGAGAGAGAGTTTTTTTCTCTTTGTAAATTTAAAAATTTTAACTTTAATTTTGCTTTTCATTGATGGATCTTGCATTTACAATCATAAATAATTGAATAGAAATAGTTTCTTTTGGAAAATAAAATGAAATAATACTTTCTTTCTTTTTTTTTTGTATTATTGAAATATAAATAAATAAAACAAAACAAAAAAACTACGAAATAAGAGTCTAAAGTTTGAAAAAAAAGTTTTCTTCAACATTGGTAGCAAATCTTTTAAATAGTTAGTAAACCGAAAAAAAAGAGAGAAAAACTTCTTGTTTTTCTTAAAAAAAAAACCTTATTCTCATCAACTCTGTTTCAGTTTATTCTTCTTCTGATTTTCAATGATAACGTTAGTCTCGATGCCAGATTCATCTAGCATCGTTGAGAGAGAATGAAAATGTTAGTATTTCTAAGAAAAACTTCAAAAACTGCTAAAATCAATAATTGAAGTGATTAAATGGATGAAAGAGTTACTTAAATGAAAATTTTGACAAAGAAAAAATTAGAAAACTTAACAAAGAACTTCTTCTTCTTTTTTTCCCCATCAAGCAGAAGAAGAACTATTTGAATTTTTCTTTTCTCCTGGTGATTAATGTCAAACTTAAGTCTCGTTTGATATAAAAAAACTTATCGTTGATTTTATTTTCTTGTAAAGCTGTTATGAAGTTTCTAAACAATACTAAAAAATCTTATCTCAATATTCAGAAGGAAAAAAAAAAACTAAATTAAAACAATTCAATTCAATTTTTTGAATTGAATTGAAAACAAAATTCTTTTTCGATTTGAAAAAAAAAAATCGATTGATCAAACACGTTGATTAATCAACGGATGAATTATTGATCGCAGAATCGATTGTCCGTAAAGAAGAAGAGGGCCATCATCATCATCACACACACAATTCACAGTTTTAATTAAAATGATGAAAACATTGAAAAACTGTGATGATGATGACGAGACTCATTATTTAAAAACTCAAACGTTTTAAAACATGCTTATTGCAGTATGCTTCAAACAATAATAAATTAAAAACAATAAAAATACTCTGCCCTTTTAGATAGATGATTTTTTTTCTCTCACTGTTGTTGGATTGTTTTGCTTACAATCAAAACATTTCATTAGTTAGTTAGTTTTTTGTTTCAATACTTCACAACCAATCAATGAGTTACACCAGCAACGAAACAACCAAGCCAATAGATTTTAATGAGAGTTTTTTTTTCTCTCTCTCTCTCTTGTCTTGTTTGTTTTTAAATATTAGAAACTATTAAGATGATGTAGAAGAAAATATTTTGCCCAAAAAATTTGAGTTTTCTTTAAAAAAAGCTTAATCATAGTTTCTGAAGATGTTTCAAAGAAAAAAAAAATAATCGCCGAATTTCGCTTAGATAGTTTTTTCAGGTAATTCTTTTTTAAAGCAAGAAATCTTTGAAAAATTTTTCTCATGCTTTAAAAGTTTGAAGATGAAATTAAATTCTCTTGAATTACTCCGAATCTCAATCATCAACATTGCAGATTGTGAATTTAATGATTTTGCTAGCTTGAAAAAAATTAGGGACCGAGTGGAGTACTTAATGTTTAAACACTGAAACAGTGCGTGCAGTCGATATTGACCAGTTTCAAATTTAGTCGTTTCTTGGGTTTTCTAAGCTAAAAAAATTAGATGCTCGTTTTTTTTCTAAAAACATCTATCAAATAATCAATAGAATTGATTTTTCTGTTAATTAGATTTGAAAATTTTAATATAAAAAAAAATTTAGACGGTTCAACTCATTTGAAACATTTGAATTTTTATTTTTGTGTTTTTGGTACAAATTTTTTTGTGAAAACAAAATATCCAAAAAACAGCCGACTTCACAATTTATCATTAATTTCAGTTTGATGAAATCTGAAAAAATTCCAGTAAATAATAAGTAAATATGATTACAACCAAAAGTTTGTGCTGTTGAAAAATAAATTTTTTTTTTTTTTTTCGATCACATCATTGAAAATTGCCCAGAAGGGGATCTTATGTATTAATGGCTTATTAAGTCAAAGTTGTAGATTTCTAAATGTCAAAATGTCTAAATAAAAGCTATTTGTTATTAAATTCATGATTCAAATTTTGAATCCTTCTTTTTTTCTCTATCAATGATATCTTAACATGGATATTTTTTTCTAGAAAAAAGCAAATCAAATTTCTTAAAACACCAAAAAAAAAAAAAACATCAAAATCTGTTCAAAAAAAAAAATACTCGAGATACTTTCGATTAATTTTGTAACGAAAAAATAGCCAAATGATCATTGATCATGACAAGCTTCAAAAAAAAAAATTCATACACATAGAAACACACAATAAAACCACTAGAATGTCATTCACAAACAAACAAAAAAAATAATGGTCAATTAGAAAAGTGCAGCATTTGGTTCATTTCTTATTTGGCCAGGAACAAACAAATTAATTAAATCTAATCGTCATAGTATTAGTTGTTGCATTCTAATCACTTGAAACGAATCACTGATTAACGGAAAATCCAAACAAATCCGATACTTTCTGAGAACTTTATCATAAATATGTTAAACAAAATTTATTTCAACTAAAAAATTTTTTTTTCTTACTTAAACAATACCTGAATGTTGATACAACCAGCTAACCAACTTTCTCATATTAAATTTCATCTGAGTAAAACAATAAAAAAATTTTTACAAAACTTTTTTTCTGTAAATTGATTGAAAAATTAACAAAAATTCAATTTTCTTCAAATAATTAACAATAAAAAAATAGAAAGAATTTTTTTAATATAAAAAAATTAATTGAAAGTACATTTTAATTGAAGAGAATGATCGAAAAGTGGTCATCAAAATCGCGATAAGCAAGAACAACTGTAAGCTCTTCCATTAAGGAAAAAAAAAATGCAACTTTTCATAAAATCAGAGAATCATTATTTTGGAGAAAAACACAAGTCACGGCAAGAAAACTTTTTTCTTCTTCTTTTTCTTTAAGATGCAAACGTTTATTATTTTGCTTTGTTTTATTCGCTTCAACAAAAGGCAACTTAAAGTACAACACCAAACAAATTGGAGATTGTCAATTGTATAACACACACACACAGAATGTATATTAAAAAAAAAAACTTGTGTTGAATAAAATATTTAAACACGATTCAAAGAAAACAAAGAAAGTTTGTTAATGTTGGTGTTGTCATATCATATGATACTCAGGATATATTCTGTTTGTAACACACCGGCTAGAGAACAAAGACACACCACCTCTGACCTAAGAAAAAAAAATTGATCTCTATATATATAAAAAACCCAGAAAAATAAATAAAATAAAAGCACTAAATTTTTTCTGATGAAGATGGCAACATCAAGAACATGGATTACAAGAGCATAGGGTAGATAGATAGACACGAACGGAATCAAGACAACCAGAACACATACAACACAGATTTAATACACACACACACACACACACACTGCAAAAGTTTCAAATTTTTTTTTCCTGCTGTTTGTTACATCTGATTGTTCTTGGAACAAAAATTTGAAATTGGTGGTTAAAAACGAAGAAGGTTTTATATTATTTTTCCGTTTATATATAGAAACCAATTGTTCCTCGATAATAATAGAAGAAAAAAAAAAAACGTTGTAAAAGAAAAATACTTTGGACTCAACAAAAAAAAAAAAACTACTAACTGACAATAATAATTATTTATAATTTCATTTTCATTGGAATGTATCTTGTTATAACAAGAAGCATTGTATCGTTATATTTTTTTTTGTGGTCTATTGTTGAATTCTTTTATCATTCATTTTGAATCGATAATAATATTGCAGTAGAGAATTTTTTTTTCAAGTTTGTTATTTGGCTTGTTTAGTTGATTTGTTTTGTTACACGCGCACTCGAAACCAAAACTGAATAAAGTGGTGACAAAAAAAAAATAAAATAATTCTTTTCCAATACAAACAACAAGCAAGCAACACCAACAAACAACAAATATTGAACAACAAAATTTCGTTTGATCTTGAAACAAGCAAGCAAAAGTGAACAAACAAACCAACCAACCAACCAACCAACGAAACGCAAATTTTTTAACAACCAATTTTACTCGTTCCAGGAAAAAGGCGATAAGCAATTTTAATAATCATTTTAACAATAATAGCAAGCCTTCAACAACAACAACAAAAAAAACCTAGAATGATATTCAGGTGCAATTCAAGAAGGATCAAGTTTTTGCAACCAAAATGTTTCATGGGTTTTTCTTTCAAAGGTGGTTTTGTTTGAGTTGATAGTTTTATTCTCTAAAAAAACTTTAGAAGTCTATAATTTTTTTTTATGATTTCTGTTGTCACCCAGACAAGAAAAAAAAAAAACAAACTAAGCCCAATCGTTTTTAATTTGTTGACAAAAGATCGGTGTTTTATTTTTTTCTATGAAACAAACAAACAATTTTTTTTTTTGAAAATTGATCGTGATCACTGGTCGTATAGTTTAATTATTGTGTCGTGGTTGATGATAATAATTTTTTAGTTGTGGGCTATAAACTTCTAATCTATTCTATTCGTTTAATGGCTATTCCGTTATTATTATTATGATTTTTTCCGCTATTTTTTTTTTGTTGATGAAATATATACATTACGAAAACAAAACAAATTACATAGAGTTGTGAACTGGGGTGTTTTAATAAACACACCTTGGGATGTTGTTATATCAAACAACAACTGAAAAGTAAAAATTTTGTCCCAAATATTATTATATATTATTACATTATTAAAACTTTGGGATTTGTTCAAAAAAAAGAAGATGAGAAAATGATGATGAAATTTTCATTTTAGAAAAAAAAGGGAAAAAAAAAACTTACCAATAGTTTGAAAACTGTGAAAGCTCATATATGGAAAAAAAATACAGAACAAATTTTTAACGAAAATAATGATTGACTGATGCACCGATGAATTGAAACAATCGAATTAACATTAAAACTTTGAATGAATTCAAGATGAATTTTTTTGAAAATTAATCCTTTTAGTTGGACAAAAGTGTGATCCGTGTGAAAGTGTGTAAAAAAACGATTTTTCTTTCCGAAAATTTTAAAATCAAAAATTTAAAAAAAAAAACATCAAATCCAAATATAAATAGCGGTGGTTTTTTGTTGTTGTTGAAGAACTAATTTTTAGATACAGTCCACAATGAATCAAAATCTAAATGATGATGATTCGCGGATTCTAAATTTGGAATTTTTTTAGTCTATTTATTTATTGAACAATGATCATCTGTTCTATATGGTCAACATCTAGGGACATCAACACACTGGTCATGAACACATTGATTGGTTTCATCATTTATTGATTGATTAATTGAAAAACAAAACAATTATTATAAATGAACAAATTATCATTCCGGTCTCAATCAGTCAATCAGATCATTTTCGAATGATTGAATTCTCGAATTTTACGAATGTTGTGGTGTTTTTGGTTGAGAATCTTGTTTTGACGGTTTTCTTCTTCTTCTTGTGACGAATGTTTCAGAATAGAAGAACAAGTTATTTGTTTCCAAACACCAACAAACACCCTACAGTACACAGAATCGTCAAGAGTCAACACACAAAACAAAATCAAAATTCAAGAATTTCGATGAATATGAGAATCATTGAGAATTGACACGAATAGTAAAGTTTTTCAGTTTATTTTTTTTGGCAAAACTTTACCAAATAACAAACGAAAAAAAACAAAACAAAAACAAGATTGAAATACTTTTTGTGTTGGAGGAAGGGCACACCAAGAAACACGACGACCACCACCACCATCAACGTGATATTACACGGTGTTCATCATATAGCAATGAAACATCCGAATCTGCTTGTTTTCATTGCTTTCCTCTATCAGTAGTGGAAAAAAAAAAATTCTTCTTTCTCTGGTTGTTAGCGAAAGAATCCCAATCTAGTTGAACATTGGTTGGATTCTTCTTCTTCTTCTTCAAAGCAAATTTCTTTTCCTCTTTGGTGGTTTTTGTTATTTTTTCTCTGGTGCAAGAAAAAAAAAAAAATGAAGAATTCACCTTCTCAAATGAATTCGCAATGCGCGCACCATTTAAATGAAACAAAAAAAAAATTTAAACAGAATAAAAATGAAACGAGAAATAGAAGATTGTAGGCTGCCAGAGCAGAAAACTTCCCAGCTTGAAAAAGTTTTTGTCGTCGTTGTCGTCGTATTCGTACATTTGGTAGTGGTGTTTGGCGTTCTATAGAGATTTTGGTGGTGAGTTTTGCCAACGTCGTCCTGGTTGCATTCGGCGCTACAACCTTATATTCAGGTTTTTTCCTTTCTCTTTCCCTCGTCTTTTTTTGATTACAAACTTTTATTTAAAATTATTATTGCGCTTTCGAAGTAGATGTAAAAGGAAACCAAACTACGAAACAACCAAACGATGTCATTTCAAACTTTTCTCTGAATGAATAATTCATTTTATTTGATCAAACAAAAGAACAAAACATTGGAAAGAAAAAAAAATAACCCTTTTACTTTCAGAAATTTTAACAATTCGAGCATTATGAAAAAAATATTTTTCAATTTCAAAACTATCTAAAATATTTTTAAAAATCTATTAACTTTTATTGAAAGTATTCTTTTAATTTTGTTACTTATAAATGGTGCCTGTGGTGTAGTGGTTATCACATCTGCTTTACACGCAGAAGGTCCCAGGTTCGAAACCTGGCAGGCACACATAAGTTTTTTTTTTCTAAAAATCTGTTTTGAAATGAATATTTGTTCAAAAAATTCAAATCATCTTTTCAAAGTTTTTAAAAGCTTTTAAAATTTTGTTTTACTAAAAGTGAAACTTTGGCTTTGAAAACAAAAATATATCACAAAATGAACGATGAATTTGTTTCAAAGAAAACAAAAAATTTATCAGCAAATCTAGCTCATTACAGTTTATAATTCTGACTGATCAAAGAATAATAAAAGAATTTCACCGATTCGCTTGTCCATAATCATCGACCGTGCGCCATTTTTAATCAAAAAATAAATATTACTGACCAAAACATAGTCTAGTTTTCTTGAAATTTCAGTTGATAAACAGAGTTTTAAATACAAAAAAAAACTCATTTAAACTAGATTGAAGAGACGAAAAAATTTCAAACATTGTTCAAAATTTAGAAACTTTTGATATCTCAAAACTTGAATTGTTTTTTAGCTTGTTTGTTCAAATATGCTATTTACATTTGAAAGCATGGATTCAGTGTAAATAGTGGAAAACACCACATGGTTTGCAAAAGATTCTTTTTAAAAAAAATTTTGTTTCAATATTATAATCAATACTTTTTTAAATAGAGATTTCACAAAAATGAAAATAAAACCTAAATCGGTTGAAATAAAAAAACGCAAATTTGTTGGAATTAAAAAGAACAAAAGTAAGTTGAAAAAAATTGAGAAAAATGCTGAACTTGAGAAAAATCCAAACGAAAAACTTCTGTTGAGGAATCGTTGATTTCTGAAAATACTAGAAAAATTGAGAATAAATCGAATGACATGGAAAACAGTGATATTGAATCGGATGGAGAATTGTCGATGGGTTTTCACAAAAAAACGTTAGAAAATTTGAAAGATAAAGATCCCGAGTTTTATAAATACCTTCAAGAACATGACAAAGAATTATTAGAATTTGATTCCACTAACGACGATATTGACGATACAGAAGAGATTGACTCAATAGTAGAACCAAGTCCTGATGAAAGATTTAATGCCGTAAATGAGAAAATTACTTTGAGCAAAATCAATTCAAACAAAGAGAAATTGCAAAATTTTTCTGCAAGAAACGACACTTTGACTGCTATTAAAGCAATTATAAAGTTTTTTAGAGTTGCAGTGCAACAAGCTACCGATTCATCAGATTGTTTAGAAATAAACAAAATGAACTTTCTCAATCCATCTGTTTTCAATGCTATTGTCAATTGTGCCTTGTTTGATTTACTTCCGGCATTGATGGGTTATCTTCGAATAAAAAATTCAGAAAATAAAATTACCACAAATAAAAATGAGGAATCTCAAAATCAAAATGACTTGAACAATATCAATGTTCATCAAAGTTTTATTTTCGATCCTAGACGATCACGAAATTGGAAGCGTGTTTTATCTTCAATAAAAATTTATCTTACAGATGTTCTTAAAATGATAGATTCGCTTTCGATTAATGCCAAAGTTTCATTTGAACGTCATGCAATTGAGTTGATACCATTTTACAATTCATTTCCACATCTCATCAAACGTTTAATAAAACGTTTCATAACTGAATGGTCATCAACAGAAGATGAACGTAGTCGAGTACTTTCGTTTTTTATATTGCATCGTTCTGTTCGGGTAATTCAAGCCAATGACCATCTTAATAAACTAGAACGACAAACCTTGGTTAATCAAATTTTTAGACGTTTGTATTTGACTTATGTATCAATATCAAAAAGCACCAATGAATCAACCTTAGCTAAAATAAATTTCATGAAAAATTCCTTAATTGAATTGTACAACTTGAATTATTCGTTATCTTATCAACACGCTTTTATTTTTATGCGGCAATTGGCCATCAATCTTCGAAAATCTGAGTTGACTAGAGAAAAGGTTTATTTCGAGAAATTTTTTTTATAAATAACATTTTAAAATTTTATCTTAGGATTCTTTAAAACGAGTTTATAATTGGCAATATATTCATTCTGTTCAATTATGGTCTCAAATGATCGGCTCAACGCGTCAAAAAACCGATATTTTTGTCCCACTTCTCCCACCCATCATTAATATTATTCTTCAAACTATAGAATTGTTTTCATCTTTTAAATACATACCGTTTCGTTTGAAACTTTTAGATTCTCTCGTTAAACTATCTATTGAGACCAACACATACATTCCTATTCTCAAGTATTTTATCGAGGTTTGTTTTAAATTATCAATCAAAATTTATTAATTTTAAAATTTTTGTTTAAGATCATTGAAATAGTTACTCAAAATAAAAATCAGGTTTTGAAGAAGAAAAAAAATTCCAAGACAAAGAAAAACAGTCGCAATCAACGAAAAAAAAGATGATTCAAAAGTGATTTTAATCTTGAAGTATCGTTCAAAGTTTCCGAAGAGCAGTTGCACAATTGTGATTTTATTGATAAAATAATCGATCAAATTTATGAATATTTGCTTTATTATTTCAAATCTCAGTCGACTGATATGGCTTTTCCAGAGATAATATCCATTTTTTGCTTTGAGGTAAAGCATATATAAATTTGAAATGTTTAAATTTTTTAAATTTAGTGTCGAAAATTGATAAAATCAGTTCCGTCTCTTCACGCTCAAACATTGATTCGACAACTTATAGATAAAGTTGAAGAAAATGCACGATTTATTGTGAAATATCGAAATCAAAATAAAATTACGATCAGTGATATAGAAAATATTGTATGAAATAAAATTAAACTTTTGATCATTTTTAAATTTACTCTTTATTTTCTATTTAAAGGCTAATCTAGAACGAGATTTAAAATATGGAAAGGATGAAAAAACCCCCTTGATAAAATTCTATGAACAATGGAAACAGTTGAAATCGAAGCACTCGAATAATAAAGCACTGGAAATAAACGGCCAAAACTCAGTTGATTCAGTCGAAAATAGAAAATTTAATTTTGAAAATGATTTAGAAATAATCAAGAAAAAAACTAATTTAAATGGTCAAAGCATTATTGAAGCGTTGAACAAAGATCTGAGTGATGATGACAACTCCTATTCAAGCATTGAAGAATTTCAAGAAAATGATGAAGTTGAGTTGACGCAGAAAGAAATGGATAGTTTAAAAAAGAAAATTGAAAAAGAAGTTTCCAGTGCCCAAAAAATAGAGGAAACACAATCGAAAAAAAGAAAAAAACAAAATCGGAAAAACCGAAAAATTAAAAAATCTAAATTAAAGTCAAATCTTGATCTTGATGGAGTCTTTGATTTGTCTTCTGATGAAAATTAAAATTATTTTTGCCGCATTTTTAAATTTGAATTTAAAAAAAAACGGATTTGTAAGAAACATTTTTATACCTGAAAGTTATTTAAGTACTTTCAAAGTATTCAAAAATTTATCACGTGTAAATGTGTTGCAAACATTCTAAATCTAGATTTTAATTTAAATTTAAAATCTATTGAATAAATTTTTTGTTTTTTTTTTGAATAAATTTTTTTTGAAATTAAAAAAAAATAGTGATTTTACTTGTTGATTTGTTTCTGTTAAATTGGCGTTTTATTTAGCTATACACGGTCTCCAAAACAAATTGTTCACGGTAAATTTTACTAATTTCTAGTTGCTACAACACTATTATTATTTATCAAAAGTTTGATATCATTTAGTCGAAGCATCAAGTACTCTCAAGCTACATAAATAATAATAATTGAAATATTTCAAAATTAAAGTTATATTTTTAAAAATGTCTTCGTTATCTAGTTTTTCAAGGTAAGCTCTAACAATAAAATAGAACTTGAAATAAGTCACTATTTAATACTTTCTTGTCCAAAGCGCAATTCTAGGGTTAGGTAATCCTCTTTTAGATATTATGACTACCGTTACTAGAGAGTTTCTTGAAAAATATGATCTTGAATCGAATAGCGCAATTCTGGCTGGAGATAAACAAAAAAACTTATGCGAAGATATGATAAAAAATTATGAAGTCGAATATTTGGCTGGTGGATCGGTACAAAACACTTTAAGAGTTTGTCAGTGGTTTTTCTCCGAACCGAAAGTCTGTTCTTTTTTCGGGTGTATTGGGGAGGATGACTTTGCAAATCAAATGGTCAATAAAGCTAAACAGGATAATATTAATGCATGTTACATGATTGATAAATCTGTCCCAACGGGTACATGTGCTTGTTTGGTCACGAACAATGGCGTTTGTCGTTCTTTATGCGCTTATCTCGGTGCTTCTCGAAAATTCAACATTTCTCACATTCACCAAAATATTGATCTATTGAATAAGGCTCGTTTATTGTATGTTTCTGCCTACCATATTGTTGTTAGTCTTGAGTCGGTTTTATTCTTGGCCCAACACGCTCATAGCCACTCAGATAAAATATTTTCCTTTAATCTTTCTGCACCTTACATTTCTCAACTATATCTTGATAATTTAATTCAAGTTTTGCCATATGTTGAATTGTTGTTTGGGAATGAAACTGAAGTTCAAGAATTCGCCAAAGCCCAAGGGTGGAATGTGAGAAAGTTTTAAAATTCATTAAGAAATTATTCATTTTTGATATTTTTTTAGACAGAAAATATGGAAATAATTGTGCAAAAATTGGCAGATTTTGAGCATAAAAGACCAAGAACTGTGGTCATAACTCAAGGCAAAGATGATATTTTGATTGCTTTTAGCAGTTCTCAAAAAAGTTTACAGCGATTTTCAGTATCATTGTTAAGTCCAGAAAATATCAAAGATACTAATGGAGCCGGGGATGCTTTTACGGGGGGGTTTCTTGCTTTCAAATTGTTGAACCGTTCATTGAAAGAATGCGTTGAAGCCGGAATCTACGCAGCTCATGAAGTGATCAAACAATCCGGTTGTCAATTTCCTTTTGAAAATAAATTTCGTGTTTAAAGCTTAAACAAAGATAACTAATTTTAAAAGTGTTGAGAATACTATATTTTGGGTTTTAAAAACAAATTAATTACAATTATTGCTTATTTCCGTAATTTTATTACAATAAAATAATATGAATTTATTAGACGGAAGATATAAAATTATTTTTTTTGAAAAAGATGTAAATGATTGATTTCTAAACTGTTCTTTTTTATTAAATCGGTAACTAATTAATAAAAGAAATTCAATATTTGATAATCTTTGTCAAAAATTGAAATTCTAAACATAAAGAAATATTGATGAAGAATTAACTGGACAATTGGTTTTTCACTGATTTCCAAATCATAGTTCAAAATTTACTAAAAAAAATTTAAATTATAAAAACTTTTTGAAGAAAATTTTTTTAAAAACAATTTTATTATTGAGTTGAACGTGTAAAAAAAATCTAAAAGTTTTAAAATATTTGATGATATTTGATTTTTATGAAATATTTTCAAAATAAATTGTCAAAAACTTGAGAAAATCAATCAAATTAGAAGCATCGCTTATCTTTTTTGAATAGCTTTATCTGCACTCTAAATGAATTTCATTCAGAAAATATTGTCAGCAAATGAATAATACGAAAACATTTTTAAAATTTACAGTGAGTTATTTTAACAGGTTGACGACAATGTTTTACGGCATGCCATACGACAACTCTAAATTTTGCTTCTTTCTGGTCCCAATTTCTTTTTCAATTTCATGGATATATATGAATTTTAACACATTGAAAACGATGTTGTATGATGCCATACGACAGCTCTGAATTGTGTTTTTTTTTTTAAACTGATAAAAATAAATAAGATTTTTCTGTTTTTCAGCTAATGTAAGCAAGGATTTTGTTTTCAATAAAAGAAGAATATTGTTTAAGATTTTGATTAGGCTCGTCAATTATTCAACAAAAACGAATGATAAATTTGTTTATTTGTATCATTGGTTGAATTCTCATTGTACATTTTCTTACTTTTTCCAAATCATTTATCAAGATCTTAATATAAATATTATTTTTTAAAAAGAGATATTTTATTCAAATTTTCGATATAATTTGAGAAAATGGAATATCAAAAATTTTATATTATTACTTAAGCTCATTCAAAAGGCAAATCTGTTATATAATCTAATAGAAGTATTTAATATAAACTTTGAAAAAAATATTTTGCTTTTTCGAAATGGTTTTGTCATCAAATTTAGAAGGGTATGTTTCGAATAGACAATAAAATCAAGTTTAAGCTTTTTTTTTTCAAAGAGCAATTTTAGGCTTAGGCAATCCTCTACTAGATATTTTGTCTTCTGTGTCAGAAGATTTTCTTAAAAAGTATGATCTCAAGCCTGACAACGCAATTCCAGCAGGGGATAAGCAGAAAAACTTATGCGAAGACGTGATAAAAAATTTTAAAGTCGAATACTTGGCTGGTGGATCGGTACAAAACACCTTACGAGTTTGTCAATGGTTTTTCTACAAACCAAAAGTTTGCACTTTTTTTGGGTGTATCGGAGATGATGAATTTGCACGTCAAATAACTAAAAAAGCTGAACAAGACAATATTAAAGCGTGTTACATGATCAAAAACTCTGTACCAACAGGAAAATGTGTTTGTTTAATCACGAACAATGGTGTTTTCCGTTCTTTATGCTCTTATTATGGTGCCCATAAAATGTTTAACATTTCTCACATTCACAAGAATATCGATCTTTTGAGTAAGGCTCGTTTATTGTATGTTTCTGCCTACCATATTGTTGTTAGTCTTGAGTCGGTTTTATTCTTGGCCCAACACGCTCATAGCCACTCAGATAAAATATTTTCCTTTAATCTTTCTGCACCTTACATTTCTCAACTATATCTTGATAATTTAATTCAAGTTTTGCCATATGTTGAATTGTTGTTTGGGAATGAAACTGAAGCTCAAGAATTCGCCAAAGCCCAAGGGTGGAATGTGAGAAAGTTTTAAAATTCATTGAGAAATTATTCATTTTTGATATTTTTTTAGACAGAAAATATGGAAATAATTGTGCAAAAATTGGCAGATTTTGAGCATAAAAGGCCAAGAACTGTGGTCATAACTCAAGGCAAAGATGATATTTTGATTGCTTTTAGCGGTTCTCAAAATAGTTTACAACGATTTTCAGTATCATTGTTAAGTCCAGAAAATATCAAAGATACTAATGGAGCCGGGGATGCTTTTACTGGGGGGTTTCTTGCTTTCAAATTGTTGAACCGTTCATTGAAAGAATGCGTTGAAGCTGGAATCCACGCAGCTCATGAAGTGATCAAACAATCCGGTTGTCAATTTCCCCCTGAAAACAAATTTCGTTTTTAGGCTCGGTCATAAATTCAAAAACTAAAAATTTTTTCTGATTAAAAATTTGAAAAACCACTTTGTAAATTGTTTTTTTTTTTATTGGCGTTTCAATTTGGAAGCAACATATTTACAATCTGTTTTATCTTTCAAATTTTATGCTTTTTCTATTGTTACCGAAGTTTTTTTTTTATATAAAAAAGAATTTACAAAGACTTTTTTATTGAGGTATGGGATAGAAACAATTGTCAATTATAAGTTTTATGCACTTTTAACCCAAAATTCGAACCCGATAGTTTAAACTAATAAAAGTTAAAATAAATAAATGGTACTTCAGTATCAGAAGTGTCGATTTTTAAACAAGACTCAGGCTTTCCGCTTAAATTTATCTTAAGAGTTAAAACATCCTCTCACTTTTAGTCCTCACATTGAATCTTAAAAATAAAAAAATTTGCCGTTTTTAGCTCCCACGTTGATTTATCTCAAACGTCATTTTATTGAATGGAGTGATCGTCGTGCTTTTGTTTAATTATTACATAGATTCTCACGTTCATTGAATAAAATATACCTTACACTCAGAAATAAATGTTTTTGAATTGAGTAAATTTTTCAAGAAATTCCTAGAGTTTGATAATTTCAAAGATTATAATTAAGCTGTCAAACAATTATAAAAAATTCTAGCAGTTTGTTAGTTATTTTGCAACTCTATCATATAGTTTAAATTTAAATAGTTTTGAAAAGAGAACTTTTTTTAAATGTTAGGCATTTATGATGACATTCCATCAATATTTTATCGAAACATGGAAACGCATATATCGATCAATCTTCATGGCGATAATTCTAGCTTAAACTATTGATAATCTTTTAGTCAAAGAACAAATATTTGCATCGGTTTTAATTTAAATTGATAATTATTATGACAATGTCCATCTTATTAGTTATGCATCTTTACTATTTATTGTTGAAAGCTTGGATGAGAAAAACTATTTTTGTGGATTGGTTCAAAAAACCACTTACTGCACAGAAGTGAAAAAATATTTGCGAAACAATAGCTTAAGCGACAAGGCTTTGCTAATTTTCGATAATGCGCTAAGACATCCTAATAATCCGAACTATCTGAAAATGTCGTCATTCTGTTTCTTCCAAAAAATACGACAGCTCCGAGTCAACCAACGAATCAGAGTGCAATAGCCACTTTTGGAGCATAGTAACTACATCAAACTTTCAAACAACTTTTAAGAGAAACCGATTGTAAATCTCCAATTAAAACATTTTGGAAAAACTATAACATCAAAGATGCTGTTGACAGCATCAGTGAATCATGGAAGAGACTGAAATTAACAACAATGAACCATGTTTGAAAAAAAAATATGACCAGAATGTGTATTTGGTTTAAAAATTTGTAGCATTTGAAACCAATTCTATGGAATTTGAATCGGAATAATTTATTCAGCTTATTACGCTTTAAAAGGCTTTGCGGAAAAGTTTCGTGGAACTCCAGTAAACTCACTCGTTCTGCCAACTGACTAAATCTATTTGATTCGGCTGGGAAGTGTTGTGAAACTGGGGAATCTTAGATCATTTTTTATCATGACGTGTTTTAACGTCATTCAAAACTTTTTGAATTTTTTTCTTATTTTTTCTTTAGTTCTTAGTGTCAAAAAATCATTCAAATTTTTCCAATTTCTAAAATCTAGCAATTTTTAATTTCTATAATTTTTAAAAAATAATAAAGTATCATATTGAAATTAATTTAATATCTTATTTTCTCAATCTTATTTGTGGTATCATTGGGTTTTAAAAAAATAGGTATTTTTCCATAAAATGCTGGCAACCAAAAACTTTATGGCATTTATTTCAAGTTCAAAAATACATACAGTTTTTTTTTTGAAAATCCGGGTTACCAAAATTTTTTTCTGCCAAATTCCCAATTGATATTTGAGGTAAATAACTAAAAATAATGACTTCACTCGTCATTAAAAATGTCAAATTTTCAAAACAATTTAATATAAATTTCTTTTTGTAAGTCAATATTATTGAAAAAAAGTCACATAATATTAATTAATAAAGATTACGGTTTTTTAAATTTATATGGTTGTTTTTTTTATTAAATTTTTGGATTATTGTGTTTTTTATAAACTAATTTTTAAGAAATTATAAAAATTATATAAATATGATTCAATATCATTTCAAAAATTAAAAAAAAGATTTTTTCTTAAAAGTATTATTTCAAACAATAAAATTATAACTTGAAAACTCGATTTTTTTTTGTTGAAACATGCAAATTAAAGTTTTAATTTCTGTTTCCATCTTACTTATTGGAAATTTTGTTGCAGATTCTCAATGCAATAAAATAGAATTGTCAAACAAACTATCTTTCCAGTGTCCTTATAAATTTGGTTCATTTGCTCATGAAGATTGTTGGAAATACTGGGTATGCATTTTTGAAACTCCATATGAGAAACAATGTCCCATAACAACACAATGGAACCAAAAACGATCAAGATGTATTAAGGCGACCGATTGTGAACGTGTTAAACCAACATCGACTCCAACTCAGAAGCCAACAACAACTACGACTACTGAAGCAGCGACTATTGTTTCAACGACTCTATCACCAACAACCTCAAAACCAGATGAAACTTTTAAATGTCCTTATAAATTTGGTGCCTACAAACATAAAGACTGTTGGAAGTATTGGGTCTGTATTTTTGGAACACCATATGAAAAGAAATGTCCCAAAAGAACACAATGGAACTCAAAAAGCTCAAGATGTACAAGATTGACTAATTGTCAACGCCCTGATATTCCAGAACTTTCGACAACCACTGGTCCTAAGCCCAGTACCCTGCCACCAGTATCGACAACTCAAGAACAAACAACTTCTGAAGCAACAACAGTTCCCTCTACTGTTGTATCAAATTCAACTACTGAAGCAACAACAGTTCCCTCTACTGTTGTATCAAATTCAACTACTGAAGCAACAACAGTTCCCTCTACTGTTGTATCAAATTCAACTACTGAAGCAACAATAATTACTTCTACAGCAGAACAAACAACTGAACAACCTATTACTGAAACAACCAGCTCTAAAGATGACTTAACTTCATCGACCACAACAAAACCCATCGAAGTTTTTGAATGTCCCAAAGAAAATGGTTATTTCGAACATCAAGATTGTTGGAAATTTTGGCAATGTTCTTTTTGGAAAGCTTATGAAATCTCTTGTCCCATCAATACGCAATGGGATCAATCAATTTTGACTTGCAATCATTTGACTAACTGTCAACGTTCTTGAAACATCGGTTATCAAAACAATCAAATGTCTTTTTGAAAAAAAAATTCTACCAACACTTTTGAAAAAGATAATCTTTAAAAAAAATTTTTTGTTGTTTTAAATTATTTAATTTTCATCAATAAAGTATAAATTATTTTTTTTGATGCGTTAATTTTTTGAGCTCCACAACAATCTAATAAAAAGAAATAAATTTAATTTGAAGTTAATCGAAATTTCAATGCAAACTTTTTTTTTTGATTATTCAATATACAGTCAAACCTGTTTTTATTCGGGGGATAAAAAAAAACAATGCAAAACTCAATTAGCCATGAAATATTTTTTTAGTTTTTCTGATCCATTTAAAAACTGAAATCAACTTTTTTTCCATTTATGTCACTCTAGTTTTTTAAAAACTTTTATTATGAACCAAAAAATATGTGATTTATAATAAAGCCTTTTTTATGCGATTCCTATCTACCTATTTTTTACACATTAACTCAAAACATTTTGATTACAAAGATTTTTAATTCAAACTTTCATATATTTCTTGGTATATCAATTCTCCATTCGAGTCTTCTATTAAAAAATAGCCAGGAGCATTGTCAACAATTAGTAAAACATTGAAAGAAAGTTTTATTTCAGTCATATATTGTTTAACTTCTAGAATGAAGCAATCGTGGAACCACGTTTCAAAAATATTTTTTGTAACCCATGCTTTTTTTATTTGCTAAAAAATGGATAGGAATTTCATCGAAATTTTTGGAAATTTTCTAAAAATTCTAAAAATTTATATCAGAATAGAAATATAATAAATTTATCTTTAATTTAAAAAAACACAATTCGAGAATTAAAAGACATACTTTATTTTTTAAACTTTAATACCGTGATTGACCTGCGTGATTAGATATTAATAGATAATAGTAAAGATAAGAAAAATGAAAATCTTTGTTCTCTTGGAATGAATTTTTGGGTGCTGAACACTTGAACGCAAGACACTTGACTGCAAAAAAACTCAGGTAAAAAACTTCAAATTCACGAGATTAACAAAAAGCGCTACGATGCAAGAATTCAATATGAATTGCCACGAAGTTTTTTCAAAAATTTGCAAAAAACAATATTGCAAAAAAATGTCCATGCGGTGAAGTGTTCATGCGGTAAAATGTCCATTCGGTAAAATGTACATGCGGTAAAGTGTCTTGCAGTCAAGTGTCCTAGAGCCGAATTTTTAACTCTTTGGAACTAGTAAAAAAATGAGACCAGTAACTGATTAACGATATTTGAAATAAAATATAATGCAATTAAATTAAATTCAAGAAAAAGAAATTGTGAATATTTATTAATTTTGTGATTTATGTTCCATTTTCAAAAACCGCACAAAAAAAAAATTCGCGCAAAAAAAGACCGCATAAAAACAGGTTTGCCTGAATTGTGTTTTTTGCTGTTGTTATTGCTAGAGAGTCATAGGTCTCTAGTCAAGCTGGTTACAATAGATTTGTTTGATTTTTTTTGGACTAACTTTATTTGATTAATTTTTCTAAAATTTAAATTATCTCGCTTTTCAGTTTGATAGTAGAATATTTTTTTTATATAAATCTCCCATAATAAGACTCGTTGTTTTTGATGGTTTACCCATAAAAAAAAAAACATTATATAACTATAATAAAATTTCATTGAACAAGTGTAATATTTTTTTCCATAAAATTATACCTGATGTAATAATTCCAAGTTTTTTTCCTTAACCCTCAATGTCTGAGTTTTAAAGAATTTTCATTCGAAAATCTTTTCAAATAAAAGAAAAACTAGTTTTTTTCTTGTAATTTGAAAAAACTTTCTCTTGTTTTATTAAGTGATTAAAAATTTGAAAAAATTTAAATTAAAAGGTACATTGAGCCATGTTGAGATTCAGAATAAATTTTGTAAATTTTTATTAAATGCGGAATATAAAAAAAAAAGTTATTTACTACGTTACATATTACGATTTTACAAAAGATAAATTTTTTTTTGAAAAAATAAATTGTAAAAATTTTTAAATTTTCAAAATTTGATTAGGAAAAAGATTCTAGGTGTAGATTTTAAAAAGTTTTATAGCTTCTTATTTCTATTATACAGTTGAAAATTTTAAATATAATTAAATTATTATAAAAGTTTTTTTTTTACAAAAAAATTATTAAAACTTTTTTTAAACTATCTTATTCTTGTGTTTTTTTTGAGTTTAAAGAAAAATAAAAGGGAAAAAAATGAAATTTAATATTGGGCTTTTGGTAATTTTTTTCAACTTAAAATTTTATGTATTTGCCGAAAAATTTGTTTGTACAGAAAAATATGGCTTTTCAGCTCACAAAAATTGTTGGCAGTTTTGGCAGTGTATTAATTCAGTTCCATATGTGAGAAGTTGTGCTCCAAAAACCCAATGGAATAAAACAACTTCTCAATGTGTACCTGCTGAAACGAAGTGTCAAAAACTGGCAGTGCAACAAGTTAGAAAGGTTTTTAGCTTTTTAAAATAAAGATATTACTAAAATATATAAAAGTTATATCGATTCAGATGTCCTCATTTTTTTGGCACTTATGAACATAAAGATTGTTCAAAATATTGGATTTGTATTTTTGGCAAAGCTTTCGAAAAGAGGTGTCCAAGAAAAACCTATTGGAATAAAATAGCATTAAAATGCACAAAAAACTGTCAACGATCTGTTAGTTCGACAACTATTGGCAGTATAACGAGTACAACCACCGATGCTATAATTTTTTCTTCAACATTGGAACCCAGTTCGATTGCACAAAATTCGACTGTCGATTCTTTCACTTCTTTGCAAACCTCTTCGAATTCGGTCGAAATTTTCAAATGTCCGGAAATTTTTGGTGAATATGAGCATAAAGACTGTTGGAAATATTGGGTTTGCTCTTTTTGGGTACCGATTGAAAAAATTTGCCCTCAGCAAACTCAATGGAATCAAACAGCATTGAATTGTGAAAATTTGACAGATTGTCAACGTCCTCATATTCCAATAATTTCGACTGAGCCATCAACTTTAAGTACTGATAAAACAACATCTAGTTCTAAAACAGACCTAACTCCTTCGACTATTAACCCTTCAACATCACTGTCGACAACAATTTCTATTGAAATTTTCAAATGTCCAAGCAGAAATGGTTATTTTAAACATGAAGATTGTTGGAAATTTTGGCAATGCTCTTTTTGGTTGGCTTACGAAATGATTTGCCCTAACGGTACGCAATGGGATCAATCGATTCTCACTTGCAATCATCTGAATGATTGTCAACGCCCCAAAATTTTCAGGAATTTTATTTAAGTTTCATTGGTTATGTTTTAAGATCCAAAAAAATAAATCTGAAGCTCGAACCGAAATGAATATGAAAAATTCATTTTGTATTTTTAAAATAGACTGTTGCTTTGGGAGACAATAGAAATGATTATTAACTTGCCACAACATAAAAGTATTTTGTTGAGCATTGAAAATTCATTCAAACACCGTTTATTTTCAAACTAACAGAAAGAAAAATTTAAATATAAGAATTAAAAAAAATTCACTCGTCAAACATTTTTTTCTGTAAAATATTTTGAAAAAGTTCTCGAAAACTTGTTAAACGGAATTCTTTTCTATAGAAAAAAGTGTCCTGTGTGAGCTGCAAGATTCACCTCTCTTGTACTTTAAGTGTCCATTTTTTAAACTGTAACAGACTTAATCATTTCTCTATAAAGAAAATTTAGAATTAAAAATGCTGTTAAAAACATCAGTGAATAATGGAAGGAATTTAAATAAACAACATTAAACCGTGTTTGGAACAAAATATGGCCAGAATTCTAAAAACTAATTCAGAAGTTGATTTTCTTTCGTAAATCATAAAAAAAAACATTTTGCATCTGAGATTAGATCTTGGCTTCGAAGATTTAAACAAACAGAATGCCCTAGATTCACTTGAGGCTGATAAAGAGCCTTTTTCATATTAAGAGCTTCTTCAGTTTTAAGCCTACACTGAAAAAAAAGGTGGGTGGAGGCTTAAAATCTCATAATACAGAGAATGATAGCTTGAAGGCGGTACTCAAATCAGATGTTTAGAATTTTTCACTTGTTTAAACTCAGAGATTAGTTTTTGTTGGGAACTCGTTAGATTTTTAGAGTAATTTTTATTAGAAAAAAAGAATGAACATTCATATTTTTAGAGCAGCTGAACAACAACGTGTTTTTTTTTTTTCTCTGTGCCCTCAACATAGGACGTTCGATTTTATCCCAACACACCCCTCAAATCGAACCGGTCCTATAATTGAGTCTCGGAGCCGGTTAAAGTGAATTTCAGTTAACGGTTTGGTAAGAAGATCAGCGATTTGACAATCCGTGGGAACGTGTTCAATTTTTATTTTTTGACGATGAATTTTATCCACTAAGAGTTTATGATCAAACTCGAAGTATTTAGATTTCCTAAATGTTCCGGACGACAGGATGTTAACAGCGGCCGAACTGTCGCATTTTAACAAGACCTCGAGGGTCATGCCGAGTTCCATAAACATTTGCCGAATCGGTTCTGCTAGTTTCCACGAGTCCAAAGCAGAAACGAGCTCGGCTTCTGCCGAAGCGTGAACTAGTCTATTTTGTTTTCGCGATGACCATGCTACTGGTGAATTATCCAGGAAGATGACGATTCCAGTGGTTGAACTGATCTTGGTATCTCGATGATAACTTGCATCGGCGTATACTGTTATTCGCTGATCGTTTATTGGTCGCAGAATCAGATTTTGATTCAGTGTATATTTGAGATATCGAAGGACTCGTTTGCAGGCGACCCATAGTTCGTCGGATGGCTTATGCATATAACGGCTCAGAAACGAAACAGCATAAGCAATGGACGAGTCCGATTTGTTACGAACATTAAACTGCCAATAATCTCACGAATTGGTAATCCGTCTCGATGAGCACATTCGTTGAAGTTTTTGTTTTCAACTAAAGGAGTCTTCGCCGGGTTGCAACTGGTCATATTGAATTTTGATAGAAGTTGATTCTCAATGAACTCAGTTTGATTTAGATGAACTTCATTTCCATTTGAACAATTTTAATACCTATGTAATTCTTGCACTCGTCGAAGTGCCAATGCACCAATTGTCCATATCAATGTCATCATAAAATGGATTTGGAGCGGCATAGTCGACGCCACACTGGTGAACGGCCATATCAATGTGATTTTCCTGGCTGTCCCGGTTACAGTACCGAAAATTTTCAAAATTTTGTTAATCGTCTTTAATTCGTTAATTGAAAGTTAAGCGCCGTCAGTTGCTTGACCTAGAAATAACATTTTTTTCACAATTTGGTAGTCAAATAAAAATTTTTTAAAGATTTCAAGACTGTTGAATAAATTTCTTCTGGATGTTTGAAAAATTTAAAGTTTTTGATGTGAAATGTTTTTAGAAAAAAAAATTTTTCAAAAACATTTAATAAATAACTCAATATTTATGAAAATAAGTAGCTTTTTTGATACTCAGATTGAATCATAGTTGATTTGAAAAATTATTTTTTTATATAATTTTGTGTTATTTTTGAAAAACTTGATAACTCAAATAACTAGAATTAGAGATTAGCTAAATTGTTTAGCCAATTTTTTTCATATTGTAACGTCATCTATCGAGTCGAAAAGATATTTCAGCTCGTATTTTTTTATTGTTTTGTTTTAAATCGGATACTTAACTTGGTCACTTTAATTTTATTGTTCTGGCCTATTCCTGTTTAGTTATTTCCATATTTTTCTCATATTTAAAACATATCAAAATTATGAAAAATTGGAAAAAATAGACAAAGGAACTTATGGAACAGTTTTTAAAGGGAAAAATCGAAAAACTTGTGAAATAGTTGCACTGAAACGTGTGCGTCTTGTTGATGATGGTGTTCCATCTTCAGCTCTGCTAGAAATTTGTCTACTCAAAGAACTTAAACATAAGAATATTATTTGATAAAATTATAGTTTGTTTTACTTTAAAATAATTTTATTTTGTGTAAGATTATATAACGTACTTCAAAGTGAAAAAAAATTTACGCTTGTTTTCAAACATTGTGATCATTGACTTATAAACTTATATTGATTTAGATATTGTTACTATTTTTTTTAAATGTTTGCAAAATAACTTTTTTTTTATATAATTTTGTGTAATTTTAAAAAAACTTGATAACTCAAATAAATTGAATTAGAGAATAGCTAAATTGTTTAGCCAATTTTTTTTCATACTGTAACGTCATCTATCGAGTCGAAAAGATATTTCAGCTCGTATTTTTTTGATTGTTTTGTTTCAAATCGGATACTTAACTTGGTCACTTTAATTTTATTGTTCTGGCCTATTCCTGTTAAGGTATATCCATATTTTAAATTTTCCCATTCTATCAGCCGACGACCAATTTTATGCAAGTTGTTCGAAAATTAAATACCAAAGGACGTGATCTTTGGCAAAAACTTTTAGTTTGTAATCCAGCACAACAGATGCCGACACTAGAAGACATGAATCACTCGTATTTTCTTGATTTACCAGCATTTATAAAAAATGGATAATCCAATTTTTTATATTTTAACTAGTCTCTATTTTTGCTTGTTTTTTTTTAATCGTAAATAAAAATGTATATTTTTTTATGAGAAAAATTTCATTTGCATTATTTTAAATTTTATTTTCCATTATATAATAAAACAAGAATTGACCAAGAATTGAGAAAAATTTATCGAATTGTGTGAACAATGTCATCAATCTTCAAGAACGATCGAAAAAATTCTGAAGCCAAGCTTATAGCAGATTTTGAAACTTGTAGTGGTTGGACAACATTTTCGGCAAGCATATCGCTCACTGAACCCAAACGAACATTTGAGGCGTTGCGAAAATGAACGGCGAACTCAGCAAAAAAGGTTTTGAGAAAAACGCACTTTAAAAAAATTTTCCCTACAGATGATAATAACGGACAACTCAAAAAATTTTGTTAAACACGGAAACACAACATAAAAACTTAATCCGGACATTCTTTCAAGGGTCTAGATTCGAATAAAAACTTTAAAAAAATTGACCTGAACTTGAGTTCGCCGTTCTTATTCGCAGCGCCTCATTTATTCCAGTATTTTTTTTCTCCGTAAGCGTGTCATTTTAAAAATTTTATTTGAAAAAACAAATTTTGTTTGATTATAAAACAGAAACAATTAAAAAAAGTAGATTATATTAAAAACAAAATAAATTTAAAAATATGAAAACTCAACTATTCTTCGTCGTCATCATCATCATTGTCAAAGCTATTCAAATCAAAAAATCTTTTGGTAGCTCTTTGATCTGGTTTGATCAATTTGGATTTGTATCGAGTTTTAATTTTTTCGGTTTCGGTTCATTTTGTTCAATTTCAGAGTTTTCTTTGATTTCAATAATTTGAGAAGTTGTCTCAACAGATTCTAAATTTTCAATAGATTTTGATTCGATTGTTGAAAAACCTGACTGATTTTTACAAATTTGATAATATATGTTAATCGGTTCAACATCATTCAAACATTGCAAAAATTCCTTATCGTGCGTAATGACAATAATTTGTAAATTAAGATTCATTTTTTTTTAAGCCATGATTGATTTAGCCAAGGCACAAATATTGGCCTTATCAAGATTAGCAGTAGGTTCATCCAATGTGATGACGTTGAAATTATTAGAAAAATTTATGGCTAAAGCCATGCGAATGATTAAGCAAGCTAAAACTTTTTGACCTGCTGAACATCTTCCTCTTTTGTCAAGATTTTTGTTTTGTTGAACCAACACAACACGATAATGATACGATCGTTTTTTTTCAATGGCACTACGTTCTTCTTCATCGGCAATTATTCGAATGGAATCTATATCTTTGCCTTGATATGAAACCTTCCAGAATTGATGAATAAGTTTATTGACAGCCTCCATTTTAGTTTTGTGAAATGTGGTAATAGCAAAGTCTAATTTTTTGTAATAATTATCCAAATCTTTGATAACCAATTGGCAGTGATTTTTTTCAATAAACTTTTCCAAAAAAAAAAATTTGGCATTATTATTATCATCTTGATGCAATTCTGATTCTAATTTTTTGATTTGAACATTTTTTTCACATATACGAAATTTATAATTTTCCAATTGATTAATCTTACTCTGCCGTTCTCTTTCAGTTTCTATTCGCTCGTTTTTAAGCATAACGAAATTTGAATTATAAATATTTTGTTGAAGTTTTTTCATAATTTTTTCTTTTTCAGAAATTTCTTCTTTCAATTTTAATAAAATCTGCAAATCTTCCAATTCTCTTTTCTTAGTTTCCAAATTGGAATTTTCTTTGAAACAAAAAAAGAATTTAATAAAACTATTAAAAAAATTAAATAAATAAATAAACCTTGAATAATTTTGTTTTTTATTTTTATCAAATCGTCTAATTTTAAAGTCAATTCTTCAATTTCGTTATTCAGTTTTTGAATGTTACATTTTTCAAATCCTCAACCAAGAGTTCTTCATTTATTCTTCGTAGTTTTTTTGTCAATTTCAATTTTGATATCCTCTGCGTTAATCACATCTTTTTCCAATATTCGATGGTTGAAAACTTCATCTCGAAATTATTTTATTTTTTTTATAGCTTTAAAAAAAGCTATAGATTCAAAAATTTCATCAAACTTTTCTTTTAAAACTTTTTCTTCGCTGAGAGGCCAATTTAAATCCTCCTGATGACAGAATATTACATTATTCAATAAAGCTTTTGATACGCCAATCAATTCAATTAGCTTAGAGTTGACATCAGCCAATTTTTCATCGATTGATTCTCCGTCACGTTGAATAACGGCATCAATTTGCTTGAAAGTTAATTCAGACTTGTTTTCCAAATATTTCAAAGATGCATGAATATTTCGTGTGACAATTGTTTTTTTTTGATTCGTGGTCAGTGAAAGCTAATCTGATCTGACCACGAATAATACTTTGATGAGTCAAGTTAATATCGTAAATAAAAGTTTCGCCTTGATCACAGTTTGGAGGCAAAACTCCAGTAGTAACATATTTCAAACATTCAATGATTGTTGTTTTTCCAGCGCCATTGGGTCCGAGAATAATGGTCAACGGAAAAAAATGAATTTCTTGTGGCTCATTTGGGTTAAAACTTCGAATCCCCTGAACGCTCAATTGTTCAATATGCGTCATTTCAAGACCTACACTTGGCATAACAAATTTTTAAAATAAAAATAAATTTGAAATTAGTTTAGACTTACTTTTAAAAAATCAATTAAGCCAAAACAATTTTTATAATAAATGATTAATGATACAAATTTTTATAGAATTGAACAATTGACTTTATTGTTTTTTTTGAATAGTTTCATCATTTTTTGAAGCATTTGAAGTGAAAAAATACATCGATGGTATCGATACTCTCAACTTGCTCTGTATTTCTGTGTAACAAAACTGTTTAGTTTTGGTTTATTAAAATGAAGAGTCATTTTGTCCAATGCATAGCGTAAAATATATTTTTGAATCAACAAAACTTTCTACCAGCTTTTTTGATTTGCTTGAAAACATTTAAAATGTAAAAATTTATTATAAAAAAAACGAATTTTATTTGATTAAAAAACAGAAACAATTAGAAAAAATAAATTATATTAAAAACAAAATAAATTTAAAAATATCAAACACAACTATTCTTCGTCGTCATCATCATCATCATTGTCAAAGCTATTCGAATCAAAAAATCTTTTGGTAGCTCTTTGATCTGGTTTGATCAATTTTGTATCGAGTTTTAATTTTTTCGTTTCGGTTCATTTTGTTCTTCAATTTCAATGCTTTCTAGGTTCTCCAAAATTTGTGAAGTTGTCTCAACAGATTCTAAATTTTCAATAGATTTTGATTCGATTGTTGAATAACCAGACGGATTTTTATAAATTTTAAAATATTCGTTAATAGGTTCTTCTTTATTCAAGCATTGCAAAAATTCTTCATCATGAGTAATGACAATAATTTGCAATTTATGATTGATTTTTTTTAAAGCCATGATTGCTTTAGCCAATGCACGAATATTGGCATTATCGAGATTGGTTGTTGGTTCATCCAATGTGATGACGTTGAAATTATTAGAAAAAGTTATGGCTAAAGCAATGCGAATGATTAAACAAGTCAATACTTTTTGACCAGCGGAACATCTGCCTCTCATGTCAAGAATTTGATTTTGTTTCACCATCGCAACACGATAATGATACGATCTGTTTTTTTCAATTGGACTACATTCTTCTTCATAGACAATTAATCGAATGGAATCGATATCTTTGCCTTGATAAGAAACCTTCCATAATTGATCAATAAGCTCGTTTGTAGACTCCATTTTATTTTTGTGAAATGTGGTCATTTATTATTATTATATATATTATATAAGCTTACGGACCATTAAGGTCCAACGCTGCTCCTCGTAAGAAGATGCTCAACAGAATGTTTTTACGAGGCGGGTTGTTCGCCCAGCGCTCAACCCTGCATCTCATCTTCACCTCAAAGAAATTCTGAACAAAGATTCAGAGATTTCTCTGAGACTCGGATTCGAACTCGGGACTAGCTAAGGCGTGTAGGCCTGTGCTAACCGCTGCGCCACAGGCACTTTAACTAATGTGGTCATTGCAAAGTCTAATATTTTGTAATATTTATCCAATTCTTCGCTAACTAATTCGCAGTAATTTCTATTAATCAAATCGTCAATTTTTAAAGACAATTCTTCAATATCATAATCAAGTTTTTGAATTTTATCAATTTCAAAATCAAAGTCCAACTGTTCATCAATTATTGATTGTTGTTTTTTGTTAACCTCCTTTTTGATATGCTCTACGTGAATCATATCTTGTTCAAATTGTCGACCGTAGACAACTATTACGTCTTGAAGTAATTTGATTTTTTCAAAAACTTTGACAAAAACCATAGATTCAAAAATTTCATCAAACTTTTCTTTGAAAATTTTTTCTTCGCCAAGAGGCCAATTCAAATCCTCGTGATGATAGAAAATAACATTATTTAAAACTGCTTTTGATACGCCAATCAAATCAATTAGCTTAGAGTTGACATCAGCCAATTTTTCATCGATTGATTCTCCGTCACGTTGAATAACGGCATCAATTTGCTTTAAAGTTAATTCAGGCTTGTTTTCCAAATATTTCATAGATGCATGAATGCTTCTTGTGACAATGGTTCTTTTTGATTCAATGTCAGTGAAAGCTAATCTGATCTGACCACGAATAATACTTTGATGAGTCAAGTTAATATCGTAAATAAAAGTTTCGCCTTGATCACAGTTTGGAGGCAAAATTTTAAAATAAAAATTTATTTTAAATTAGTTTAGTTTTACCTTTCAAAAATCAAAAATTAAGCAAAACAATTTTTAAAATAAATGATTTAAGCAACCAATTTTTAAAGAATCGTACAGTTGACGTTATTTGTTTATTTTATGTTTTTGAATAGTTTCATCATTTTTTGAAACATTTAAAGTGAAAGAATACATCGATGGTATCGATACTCTCAGCTTGCTCTGTATTTCTGTGCAACAAAACTGTTTAGTTTTGGTTTATTAAAATGAAGAGTCATTTTGTCCAATGCATAGCGTAAAATATATTTTTGAATCAACAAAACTTTCCTACCAGCTTTTTTGATTTGCTTGAAAACATTTAAAATGTAAAAATTTATTATAAAAAAAACGAATTTTATTTGATTAAAAAACAGAAACAATTAGAAAAAATAAATTATATTAAAAACAAAATAAATTTAAAAATATCAAAACACAACTATTCTTCGTCGTCATCATCATCATTGTCAAAGCTATTCAAATCAAAAAATCTTTTGGTAGCTCTTTGATTTGGTTTGATCAATTTTGGATTTGTATCGAGTTTTAATTTTTTCGGTTTCGGTTCATTTTGTTCAATTTCAGAGTTTTCTTTGATCGCAATTCTTCGAATGGAATCGATATCTTTGCCTTGATAAGAAACCTTCCAGAATTCATCAATCAAGTTGTTAATAGACTCCATTTTAGTTTTGTGAAAGGTCGTAATAGCTAAGTCTAATTTTTTGTAATAATCATCCAAATCTTTGATAATCAATTGGCAGTGATTTTTAGCATTAAACTTTTTCAGAAAAAAAAATTGGGCATTTTCATTATTATCTTGATGCAGTTCCGATTCAATTTCTTTGATTTGAACATTTTTTTCACATAGACGAGGTTTGCAAATATCCAATTGAGTGAGCTTACTCTGCCGTTCTCTTTCAGTTTCTATTCGATCTTTTTTAAGCTTCACAAAATTTAAACTATCAATATCTTTTTGAAGTTTTTTCACAATTTTTTCTTTTTCAGAAATTTCTTTTTTTCAATTCTAATAAAATCTGCAAATCTTCCAATTCTCTTTTCTTAGTTTCCAAATTGGAATTTTCTTTGAAACCAAAAAAAAAATTTGATTTAACTATTAAAAAAATTAATAAATAAACAAACCTTGAATAATTTTGTTTTTTTGATTGATCAAAACCTTTTTAGTTGCATTAATTCGGTCAAGTTCATTGGTAGATTATCTAAATAATTTTCGGAAATTTTCAATTTAAATTCATTGTAGTTTTAGTGTAATTTTCAATTTCTTCATGAATTTTCACCAAAGATTGAAGCGAATTTTTATACAACAAATACATTTCATTTTGTTCTTGTTTAAAATTTTCCAATTCTTGGCATGAATTTTTGAGCTGCTGTTCTAAAAATTCAATTTTCGGTGTGTTTTCATTAATTTTTTCAGTTAATTCACAGATTTTTGATTCCAATTTTTTAATTTTTGATTCAATTTCTTTTTTTTTTCGTTTTATTGATGAACACTTGTTGTTCTTTTTTCTCAAAACAAGCCATATCTTGTTCCGCTTTTTGAAGTTGATTTTTTAAATCGATTGTTTTATTTAAAAAATTAATGATTTCTTGTTCGAAGGTGAGGATCGAATTTAAGAGATTTTATTGAAACAAACAAATTTGGATAAATATAAATAAACAAAAGATTATGGTATATGAGGAAAAACAAAAGTGAATCAATTATAATTAATCATAATGATGTAACTCTCATAAAGGAAAAGCATGTCATGAAATTTTATAACGAACGTTTTTCTTTCGTTCAACTTGATCATGAGAGTACGAGACTGTCCGTTCATAGAGATTGTTATTTATGCTCTAACACACCCCCTTAAATGACAAGATTCTAGAACGGGCCACAGAAAATTTTTAGGTGTTGATTTGGTAAAAATGTCAGCGATATTGGTAGATGAAGGACAATAAACTAATTTAATAGTTGATTCATTGATGAGTTCTTTAACCTTCAAAATTTTACATCTATATGTTTTAGACGAGTGGTGTTGGTTAAATACTGATGCATCCATTGCTGTCTGTTTTTACCACCATAGGCCTCTCAATTTTAATGTTGAGCTCTTGACAAAGATTTGACACTGTCAAAGTCTTTTTGACTGTCAAATGAGTGGCAATTAGTTCAGCTTCAGCTGAAGATGTTGCGATCGTTGGTTTGTTGTTTGAACACCACATAACACAATTGCCATAAAGAAAAAACTGCACAGCCGGATCGAGATTTTCTGGTGAGGTCTGTTGCATAATCTGAATCAGTGAAAGATTCTATGATTTGCGATTCTGAATTGCTTGAAATAGTGAATTTGTAATCGATCGTTGAGATGAGATATTTCAAAATTTGACAAGCAGATTTCCAAACTCCTTCAGTTTTGAGTGATGAATAGCATGAAACGATGTTAACTGCTGCAGCTATATCCGGACGGGTACTCTGCGACATACAATAAGCTACCTATGATACTAGGAATCGGTTTATTCGATGGTTCATTTGAATTTTTGATTAGCTCTAATCCACTAGGAAGAGGTAGTTTCGAATTTCGAATATTAACACCGTTCAAATATTTTTCTGCCATGTTTGTGATCAAGTCACGTTGAGTCAATTCGATTGATTTATCAGAAAAAGATAATTCGATACCAAGAAACTTTTGAGGTTTGCCCAAACGTTTTAGTTCGATCTTTTCGGTTAAAAATTCGATGAGTCTTTCGATTATTAATCTTGTTTTACCAGTGATTAACAAATCGTCGACATATACTACAACCATCAGATCTTGATTGAAAAATAAACTTTGATCATATACCGAACGTTTGAGACCAAAGTCGATGAGAATTTTTGACATATGATTTGACCATAGTTTTGGACTCTCTTTTAATCCGTACAAAGATTTATTTAATTTCCAAACGCATCCATTCTCCCTGAATGGTGGTGGTGGATTAACGAATATATCTTGATCGACGTTAGCATGAAGAAAAGCGGTTTTTACGTCGCATTGCTCAAATGTCCAGCCTTTGTTGATTGCGATTGTTAAGACAATTCGAACCGTTGATTTGTCAACTACCGGTGCATAAATATCAAATTCATTTTGATCATAAATCTGCTTGAAACCTTGAACAACCAAGCGTGCTTTGAAGATTTTTGATCCATCAGTTGACTCTTTGATTTTGAAAATCCATCGAGTTCCCATTGTTTCAACATTGTTATTTGATACTTTGGTAAAAACATTATGTTTTATCAACGATTCATACTCATCATTGATAGCTTTGATCCACATTTCCTTGTTGTCATCATTAATAGCATCTTCATACTTCCAAAGTTCGATCGCCTTCATTGCTTTATGAAAATTTGTAGGCTTTGGTACTCTTTTTGATCGTCTTGGAATTTCAATAGTTTCATTTGAACATGATGATACTGAAGAGCATTTTTCAGTGATGATCGGAATGTTTTCTACAATTTCTTTGTTATCTTTGAGAACGACGTTTTGAGTGATTGAGAAAAATTTGATATATTCTTCATCATTAGCTTGATCATTTGAAGGAAATTCAATTTTCGGATCGACATCTTCTAAAACAAGATAATTTCTGGATTCAACAATTTTATTGAGGGAAGGACAAAAACAATACTCTTGTTGTTGTTATGACCCAAGAAAATTCCTTTGTGACCTCGAGTATCAAATTTTCCGATGACTTTGTGCTTGTGCACAATACACAATGAGCCAAAAATTCGAAGTTTGTTATAATTGAATTTTCTTTTGAAAAATCGTTCATAAGGAACAATTTGTCATTTCGTTGGCTAATATTGATCAGCAAATTTGCATGAGAAATTGCAAATGGCCAAAGAAAGAGTGAGACAGATCGATCACGCATTAAAGTTCGAGCAACATTATTCAGTTGTTGATTTCGGCGCTCGGCGATGCCATTACTGGCTGAATCACCTGGAGTGATCGTTGTGTGAATGATTCCTTTCGTAGCGAAGAAGTCATGAATTTTACTTGATAGATATTCACGGCCATTATCCGAGTGAAACCGTTTGACTTTGAGGCCTAGTTGATTTTCAACTAGTTGAACAAAATCAACTATGCACTTCTCGACTTGAGTTTTGCTCGAGATCGTGTATAAAACACAATAACTGCTAAACTCGTCAATAAACGTGACATAGTATGACTTGTTTCCGTATCCCTTATCGAGCGGTCCAACAACATCGCTATGGATTGTTTCAAGTAGTTTGGTAGCTTTGATCGGACGACTATGAAACGGTTTTCGCTTAATTTTGTTTTCAGCGCATGAGACGCAATTTTTAAGCGTTTCAAGATTCATTTTCTTGAGTGAATAGTTGTTAAGGTGTCCGAGTCGTGCATGCCAGTTGATAAAAGCTTTTCGATTCTTGTATTAACAATGATACTGACGTTTTCCAACAACTTTTGTTCTAAACATAAGTTTGTTGTTCTGATCGTAAGCTTTAAATGATTTATTTTGGGTGGTATCGTAAATAAATCGAAATCCATCACATTCAGCTTTGTGAATGGAAAACAGATTAGAAGTAAGATTTTTGTCATAAATTACTTCGAGCTGAACAAAGCCAGTTAGTGTTTTCAAATGGTAAATTCCACCGTATTGATATGTGCTATGAGTTTCAGCGTTTTCCACAATTATTGGGTTTTTAACTTGCTGAAATTTTTGATTTGATCACGATCTTTACAAAAATGATGTGAAGCACAAGAGTCGGCGAACCACAAGGAACTTGAATCATTTGATCGTTTTTGAACTGTGGTTTTACTTCCATTTAGAAATTTCGAATGAGCTAATTTGTTTTTGGCTGACAAATTTGGTTCATTATTTGTTTCAAATGACTCGTTCGATTTGCTGAATTTTTGTTTTGAACGCGGCGTAGGCTTGCCATTCTTTTTCCAGCATTTTTCGATAGAATGACCAACTTTTTGGCAAAACTTACATTTGATCTTTTTATTGATTTTTAAAGTGGCTTGCGAGATGGGAGAAATCAATGGTTCTTCATCTCGCTTTGCTTGAGCTAAAACATTCTGAAGACATTTGATTGTGTATCCATATTTTCCAACAAAATCGAGTAGCACTCGATATGGATAAATAACTGAAATGGATGACAATTGTCCAACAATTCCAAAAACGAATGACGATTCAGGTTGATGACCTGAAGTGTCTTTTAATTTATGATAAGTAGCAATAGATAGTTCTAGAAAACCAACAATATCGCTTTCGATATCATATCGCTGGAGTGTAACCCAGGCTGAATAAAGATCGCTTTCTTTGGAATGCCATATGTTTCTTTTAACGATTTCCACAAATCGTATGCCGAATTGTTTTGCGTCAAATTGGTGAGAACATCATTATGAATAGCGTTTATGAGAATTGAATAAGCCTTTATGTTTATCGAATTTGAATTTGACAAAACTTGCTCAATGGCTGAATTTAGTTTCAGTTCATTGAAATAGGCTATCATTTTGTTTGACCATAATCTGAAGTCGGTTTGCTTCTGAAAAACTTCAATATTTGAAGTTGTGGAAGCATTTTGAATACTAATTTCTTGCTTTTGATCATTTGATCTGAGAACAAGAGATTCAACCGTCTTTAGCAATTTATCCAATCGTTCGTCAATATTCATTCTCGTGCTGATAACGTGTTCGAAGGTGAGGATCGAATTTAAGAGATTTTATTGAAACAAACAAATTTGGATAAATATAAATAAACAAAAGATTATGGTATATGAGGAAAAACAAAAGTGAATCAATTATAATTAATCATAATGATGTAACTCTCATAAAGGAAAAGCATGTCATGAAATTTTATAACGAACGTTTTTCTTTCGTTCAACTTGATCATGAGAGTACGAGACTGTCCGTTCATAGAGATTGTTATTTATGCTCTAACATTTCTTCTTGTTGATCGAAAATTTTTTTTTCGCATATTTTCAAAAAATCTAACTTTTTAATTTGTTGCCAACATAAATCATTTATATTTGAATAATCAGTATCAAATTTGAAAGAATCGAAATTTTCAAGTTTGAAAGAAATTTTAGTCAATTCATTTGTCAAACTATCAAATTCATTGACATCTTTTGAACACTTTTTCAATTGTTCATGCTTTACTTTGATATTTTCATTCAATAAAGAAATTTTTTCATTCAAACTTTTAATTTCTGCATGCAAATTTGATTTCGCATTTTCCAAAAAGTCAATTTCTAATTTTGAATTTTCAATTTGATTTTGCATTTTAAGCTTATTGAGTTCTTCTTGATAAAAACAGATTTTTTCTTCCAAATTTATTAGAAACTTTTCACTTGAAGAGTTTTCACTCAAAACTTCTGAAACATTCTCTAGTTCATCACTGATTTTTTGCAACTCTGATTTTTTAAATTTTGATTCATTCCACATTTGGATGTTTTCATTTTTTAATGAATTGACCGATTGTTCATCATTCAACTTTTTTTCGATTAAAACTTTTTGACTTTCACGACTTGATTTTTGAAATATTTCCAAAGTGTTACGAAGAAAGCTTTCAATTTCATTATTGTTATCAATGTTGATTTTTTTAAAATCCAAAAAACTCAACTTTTCAAGTATAGCTTTTCTTTCAATACGATATCGATCCAATTGTTTTTTACATTCTTCCATTTCAGCAAAAAATGAAGGATGAAATTGCTTATCTTGAAATTTTTCATCATATTCTTCATTCAAACTTTGAATTTGCGAATCCAATTCAATTACTTTCAAATTTGATTTTTCAACATCTTTTCAAAGTTTTCTAGATTTTTTCAACGAGTTTAATATCTCATAACAGTTTCTCACTAGAACATTTTTTTTCAACCATTTTAACGTGTTTTTTTTTCACTTTTATTGAACCATCTAATTCGAATATTTGTCTTGAAGACTCTTCCGCTAGATTTTCTTTTTTTATCAATTCGTCAATTTTTAAAGACAATTCTTCAATTTCGTTATTCAGTTTTTGAATTTTATTTTTTTCAGAATCCACGAGCAACTTTTCTTCAATTATTGTTTTTTCTTTTTTGTCAACCTCATTTTTGATGTGCTCTGCGTGAATAAGATCTTTTTCCAATAATCGAAGATTGACAACTTTTTCTTCTCGAAGTTTTTTTATTTTTTCTAAAACTTTGACAAAAGCCAAAGATCCAAAAATATCATCAAATTTTTTTAAAGAATTTTTCCTTCGCCAAGAGGCCAATTCAAATCCTCTTGATGACAGAAAATGACGTTATTCAATACAGCCTTTGACACGCCAATCAAATCAATTAGCTGAGAGTTGATATCAGCCAATTTTTGATCGATTGATTTACCGTCACGTTGAATCTAAGCATTAATTTGCTGAAAAGTTATTTGAGGCTTGTTTTTTAAATTTCTTTTTGATGCTTGAATACTTCTTGTGACAATGGTTTTTTTTGATTGACAGTCAGTGAAAGCTAATTTGATCAGACCACGAACAATCGTTTGATCAGTCAAAATAATATCATGAATATACGTTTTTCCTTGATTACAGTTTGGAGGCAAAACTCCAGTTGTCATAAATTTTAAGGATTCAATAATAGTCGTTTTTCCAGCGCCATTAGATCCAAGAATAATGGTTAACGGAAAAAAATGAATTTCTTGTGGCTCATTTGGGTTGAAACTTCGAATCCCCTGAACGCTTAATTGTTCAATATGCGTCATTTTCAAGACCTACACTTGGCATAACAAATTTTTAAAATAAAAATAAATTTGAAATTAGTTTAGACTTACTTTTAAAAAATCAATTAAGCAAAAACAATTTTATAATAAAATGATTAATGATACAAATTTTTATAGAATTGAACAATTGACTTTATTGGTTTATTTAATTATTTATATTTAAATATATATTTTTATATATTAATATATATTTGTGACGATTTTTTCAATAGTTTATTTTCAAAAAATAAATAAGACATTTGCTGGCGAGCGCTTTCAGCACGATAATGATGATAATTGTTGAACACGCTGGTTCTTGCTCTGTCTTTTTATGCGTGGCTAGACCCAGTTTTGGCGGTTTCTCCTCTTGTGACAATCGATACTATCGAGTCGTCACATATTTATATATAAATATTTAAATATTTTTGAATAGTTTCATCATTTTTTGAAGCATTTGAAGTGAAAAAATACATCGATGGTATCGATACTCTCAGCTTGCTCTGTATTTCTGTGTAACAAAACTGTTTAGTTTTGGTTTATTAAAATGAAGAGCCATTTTGTCCAATGCATAGCGTAAAATATATTTTTGAATCAACAAAACTTTCCAACCAGCTTTTTTGATTTGCTTGAAAACATTTAAAATGTAAAAATTTATTTAAAAAAACGAATTTTATTTGATTAAAAAACAGAAACAATTAGAAAAAATAAATTATATTAAAAACAAAATAAATTTAAAAATATCAAAACACAACTATTCTTCGTCGTCATCATCATTGTCAAAGCTATTCAAATCAAAAAATCTTTTGGTAGCTCTTTGATTTGGTTTGATCAATTTTGGATTTGTATCGAGTTTTAATTTTTTCGGTTTCGGTTCATTTTGTTCAATTTCAGAGTTTTCTTTGATCGCAATTCTTCGAATGGAATCGATATCTTTGCCTTGATAAGAAACCTTCCAGAATTCATCAATCAAGTTGTTAATAGACTCCATTTTAGTTTTGTGAAAGGTCGTAATAGCTAAGTCTAATTTTTTGTAATAATCATCCAAATCTTTGATAATCAATTGGCAGTGATTTTTAGCATTAAACTTTTTCAGAAAAAAAAATTGGGCATTTTCATTATTATCTTGATGCAGTTCCGATTCAATTTCTTTGATTTGAACATTTTTTTCACATAGACGAGATTTGCAAATATCCAATTGAGTGAGCTTACTCTGCCGTTCTCTTTCAGTTTCTATTCGATCTTTTTTAAGCTTCACAAAATTTAAACTATCAATATCTTTTTGAAGTTTTTTCATAATTTTATCTTTTTCAGAAATTTCTTCTTTCAATTTTAATAAAATCTGCAAATCTTCCAATTCTCTTTTCTTAATTTCCAAATTGGAATTTTCTTTGAAACAAAAAAAAAATTTAATTTAACTATTAAAAAAATTAATAAATAAACAAACCTTGAATAATTTTGTTTTTTTGATTGATCAAAACCTTTTTAGTTGCATTAATTCGATCAAGTTCATTTGGTAGATTATCGAAATAATTTTCGGAAATTTTCAATTTAAACTCATTGTAGTTTTTAGTGTAATTTTCAATTTCTTCATGAATTTTCACCAAAGATTGAAGCGAATTTTGATACAACAAATACATTTCATTTTGTTCTTCTTTAAAATTTTCCAATTCTTGGCATGAATTTTTGAGCTGCTGTTCTAAAAATTCAATTTTCGGTGTGTTTTCATTAATTTTTTCAGTTAATTCACAGATTTTTGATTCCAAATTTTTTATTTTTGATTCGATTTCTTTTTTTTTCGTTTTATTGATAAAAACTTGTTGTTCTTTTTTCTCAAAACAAGCCATATCTTGTTCCGTTTTTTGAAGTTGATTTTTTAAATCGATTGTTTTATTTAAAAAATTTATGATTTCTTCTTGTTGATCGAAAATTTTTTTTTCGCATATTTTCAAAAACTCTAGCTTTTTTTTTTGTTTCAAACATAAATCATTTATATTTGAATAATCAGTATCAAACTTGAAAGAATCGAAATTTTCAAGTTTGAAAGAAATTTTAGTCAATTCATTTGTCAAACTATCAAATTCATTGACATCTTTTGAACACTTTTTCAATTGTTCTAGCTTTACTTTGATATTTTCATTCAATAAAGAAATTTTTTCATTAAAACTTTTAATTTCTGCATGCAAATTTGATTTCGCATTTTCCAGAAAGTCAATTTCTAATTTTGAATTTTCAATTTGATTTTGCATTTTAAACTTATTGAGTTCTTCTTGATAAAAACAGATTTTTTCTTCCAAATTTATTAGAAAACTTTCACTTGAAGAGTTTTCTCTCAAAACTTCTGAAACATTTTCTAGTTCAACAGTCATTTTTTGCAACTCTGATTTTTTAAATTTGGATTCATTCCACATTTTGATGTTTTCAATTTTTAAAGAATTGACCGATTGTTCATCATTCAATTTTTTATCCAATAAAAGTTTTAGACTTTCACGACTTGATTTTTGAAATATTTCCAAAGTGTTACGAAGAAAGCTTTCAATTTCATTATTGTTATCAATGTTGATTTTTTTAAAATCCAAAAAACTCAACTTTTCAAGTATAGCTTTTCTTTCAATACGATATCGATCCAATTGTTTTTTACATTCTTCCATTTTAGCAAAAAATGAAGGATGAAATTGCTTATCTTGAAGTTTTTCATCATATTCTTCATTCAAACTTTGAATTTGCGAATCCAATTCAATTACTTTCAAATTTGATTTTTCAACATCTTTTTCAAAGTTTTCTAGTTTTTTTTCAACGAGTTTAATATCCCATAACAGTTTTTCATTAGAACATTTTTTTCAAGAATTTGTACGTGTTTTTTTTGCTCTTTTATTGAAACTTCTAATTCTAATACTTGTCTTCAAGACTCTTCCGCTAGATTTACTTTTTTTATCAATTCGTCATTTTTTAAAGACAATTCTTCAATTTCGTTATTAAGTTTTTGAATTTTATTTTTTTCAGAATCCACGAGCAACTTTTCTTCAATTATTGTTTTTTCTTTTTTGTCAACCTCATTTTTGATGTGCTCTGCGTGAATAAGATCTTTTTCCAATAATCGAAGATTGGCAACATTTTCGCTTGTAAGTTTTTTAATTTTCTCTAAAACTTTGACAAAAGCCAAAGATCCAAAAATATCATCAAATTTTTCTTTAAGAATTTTTCCTTCGCCAAGAGGCCAATTCAAATCCTTTTGATGACAGAAAATGACGTTATTCAATACAGCCTTTGACACGCCAATCAAATCAATTAGCTGAGCGTTGATATCAGCCAATTTTTGATCGACTGATTTACCGTCACGTTGAATCAAAGCATAAATGTGCTGAAAAGTTATTTGAGGCTTGTGTTCGAAGGTGAGGATCGAATTTAAGAGATTTTATTGAAACAAACAAATTTGGATAAATATAAATAAACAAAAGTTATGGTATAAGAAAAACAAAAGTAAATCAATTATAATCAATTATAATGATGTAACTCTCATGAAGAAAAAGCATGTCATGAAATTTTATAACGAACGTTTTTCTTTCGTTCAACTTGATCATGAGTGTGCGAGACTGTCCGTTCATAGAGATTGTTATTTATGCTCTAACAGCTTGTTTTTTAAAATTCTTTTTGAAAGTTGAATACTTCGTGTCACAATTGTTTTTTTTGATTCAAAGTCATTGAAAGCTAATTTGATCAGACCACGAATAATACTTTGATCAGTCAAATTAATATCGTGAATATAAGTTTTGCCTTGATTACTGTTTGGAGGCAAAACTCCAGTTGTAACAAATTTTAAGGATTCAATTATAGTTGTTTTTCCAGCGCCATTGGGTCCGAGAATAATGGTCAATGGAAAAAAATGAATTTCTTGCGGCTCTTCAGGGTTGAAACTTCGTATACCCTGAACACTTACGTACAATGTGCGTCATTTTCAAGACCTACACTTGGCATAACAAATTTTTAAAATAATTTTTAAATTAGTTTAGTTTACCTTTCAAAAATCAAAAATTAAGCAAAACAATTTTTAAAATAAATGATTTAAGCAACCAATTTTTAAAGAATCGTACAGTTGACGTTATTTGTTTATTTTATGTTTTTGAATAGTTTCATCATTTTTTGAAACATTTAAAGTGAAAGAATACATCGATGGTATCGATACTCTACTGTATTTCTGTGTTACAAAATTGTTAAGTTTTGGTTTATTAAAATAAAGAGTCATTTTGTCCAATGCATAGCGTAAAATATATTTTTGAATCAACAAAACTTTCCTACCAGCTTTTTTGATTTGCTTGAAAACATTTAAAATGTAAAAATTTATTATAAAAAAAACAAATTTTAATTTTTAATTTGAATTGGAAACCTTCCAATAGACTAATTTTGACTAAGCGTTACTTGCTTCTTTTCATTGGTCGATGTTTTGATCCTATTGGTGTTTTTGAACCCGTTAAACTATTGTTTCAAATATTGTTTCAAAAGTCTATCAATTTTGAATGGGATGAACGCTAACCAGAAAAAGTTACACACGCGATTCAAAATAATATTGCTGAATTAACCAAACTTTGAAAGTTGAATTGCTACTTTTTGTGGAAATGAATCAAAAGATTTTTCGTTTTTGTGATGCTAGTCTTGAAGGCTATGGATTTGTGATATATTTGGCTGAACATTTGATTTTTGGAAAGTCTAAAGTTGTGCCGTTGAGAACGAAGAAACAAACAATTGTCGATTTAGAGTTATTGGCAATGTATGAAACAATGAAGAATTTAATCAAAAGTGGGAAATTTTGGAATTTAAAGGTCAAACTCATTTGTCGACTTATTCTATGATGAACGCAGAGCGTTTAAAATCATTACCTAATAAATTTGTTAACAACATTGGAATACACAAACGTAAATATTGTTTGATTTATAATTATTATTTTTTCAACTCTTTTATTAATTTAGTTAATAAACTTATTCAAGTTTTATGAAAATCATCGTCTCGTTCGATTACAGTATTGTATGTTGGAAATTGTTTCTAGTTCGGAAAATCGAAAAATTGATGGAATGGTAAAATTTCCTTCTTTACCGATTCGAAAATTAATGCTGAAAGACTCTAGTTATCATCGAATACGTTTTCCATCGTTATTGCTCGTCGTTTAATGTTTATTTAAAAAAATTGGCAAAGATCTAAATGCAAGTTTTTTAAGCCGTTTTAAGATATTTCTTCTGATGTTTTTGGTTCCTTATTTTTAGCTAATGCAAAGAAATGTTATGGTCATGTTGTAATCTGTCGGACAACTAGTGCTGTCAAAATAACAGTTCTGGGAGATTTTACTGGTAAAGCTATGGCCGAAACGCTTTGTTATCTATGGAATCGGATTGGGTATCCTGTTAATGTCTGGACAGACAATGGAACTAATTTTGTTTAAGTTGAAAATATTCTAGATAGTTTGGCTCAAAAAGGATCGATAGTTGGAATCAATTGGAAAACATCAACACCGTTATCGCCTTAAATGTAAGGAACTGCCGAAAAACTCGTTCTCACAACAAAGGAATGTTTACAGTTAGTCACTAATAAATCTCGATCGTTATTTGCTTTGAATCAATTATTCGTTCAGATTGAATCAATCATCGCCCGATTATCGTTCATAACGAAAGACCAATCAGTGCTTTTGTCAAATAGATAGTTTGATCATGAAACTAAATTACAAAATGAGTGGAACCACGAAAACATTGCATCCTCATTTTTGGCATGATTTTTCAAAAGATCCGGCTAAAATCATGATTGTCGCTAGTTCAGTGAAACCAATATTAAAAAATCAATCAGATCTGCTATGTCGTTCTTTGATCGGAACCGTAGATTTGGGAGCATGATTTCTTATACTAAATTCCTGAGATATAAGGAATCATCAGAAGATTCTCTTTTCAAGAAACTATTAGCTAAATATAAGCAAAGGAGAAACTACTAACCAGAGACAATAGTTTATTTTTTCTAAAGTTCGTCAAAACATTTTGAAAAAATCAAGTTCCATCAGAAGGATTGTTCTTTCTCTTGGTATTCAACTGCCCCTTGACGCAGCACATTATACATAGACAATACAACACAAACATAAACACGTTGGCTGATCTTCTTAAAGATTGCCAAAAATTTTAAACAATTTGTACAGAAATCTACCGACTCTTCAAACACACACCAAAAACACTAAAACATTTACAGACAAACAATTTTAAATCTATTATTAATAAATTTTTTTTCTCTTCTTTCTCTCCAAATCTAAATTTGCCTCTTCCGATTTAGTCTTAATCACATAATTATTGTAAAATATTCATATCTATCAAACCCGTTCTATAGTTTACGGGTAGCTGTAAATAAATAAATTTAATATAATCTAATCTTGGTATTCAATTGTCTATTACATTTGTGGTTGTCGATGAAAATTCATGGTGTTTTTTTGCTTTAAAACAAAACAAGTCAAAAGAACAAAATCAATGTTCACTAAACAATCCACCAAACGGAACAATAATTGAGCGAAATCATCAATGTTTTTTCTTTGCATTCAAAAGTCAGATTACCAAAAGGTGAGATTTTTTTCATTCATCAATTTAATTGAATTTTTTTCTTAAAGGTTTTTAAGCCAACAAGTTATTTGATTTTTGAGGAGAGCGACACTTCTCTAAAACTAAAACTTTAGAGAAATTGGTTTTTTTCTTGTGATGGCATTAAATTAAATTAAATTTTTTTTTATTTTAAAACTCAATGACTATATATTATTTAATTTTCAAAGCATTATTCAGGTAATGTTCATTTTAAATTTAGTTTTAAATATCGATTCAAACTTTTATATTTTTACCTTTGATCGTTGTTGCCGTACAATGTCAAAATAGTCAAACTAAAGTGACTAAAGGTTAAACTGTTAGCCATTATATAAAAGGAAAGTTTTTTCTAGAAGTATTGCGTAGTTTGTGAAAAGCCTGCTAACGTTTACAAAATCTACTCATTCTATACCATTTAAATTTAAATTTCATCATCCAATAAACTTATTGTCAAAACAACGCACTGAAATCATGACTTCCGAAAATCCTGAAATAACTTATATAAATTGTACAAATGTTTTATCAACATTTTGTCAAATTAATGGTATTCCATATCCAAAGCCATTATACAAAATGGTTCTCGAAAAAATAAGCAAGGATTGTAAGTTTTTTTTATTTAGTAGAAAAAGAATAAAAAAATTTTTTATTTATAGTTATTTTGAATCGAAACTTGTGTTGGAGTGAATGGAAACCAATACATCGCTACAGGCAATGGAAAGAAGAAAAAGGAAGCCTACAAACATGCAACCATGGAATTAATTGAAATTCTTAAAGAAAAAAAACTTTTAGAAGAAAAAGTTCCAAAAAAAAGAAAAGTCAATCCTGAAGAACAAGTAACAAAGACGACGTCTGATGATGAAAAGATTTCAGAAAATTTTTCTCTTCACAAAAATCAGAATCATCCAAATAAAAAACTTTGTTTCGCGAAGAATTAGTTGAAAAAAGAAATGCCGTTTCCATCTATTGTTTAATTTCAACACTGATCAAAAACCAGAAAAAAAATTACTAGTTATTTTGAAATGACTAGCTTTGATGAGGATCCAGAAAACTTTGAATTTGTAAAACTTTAAAATTTCTTTTGTTTTTAATATAATTTAATATAATTTGTTTTTATCTGTTTTTAAATAAAATAAAATTTGTTTTTGAAATTTTTAAATTGACACGCTAAAAGAAAAAAAAAATTACTAGAATCAATGTTCGTTTGGGTTCAGTGAGCGATATGCTTGCCGTGAATGTTGTCCATGTAAATAATTGAAGAGACCATTTTTTTCAATTGGTGCTTTCCGAAACATGTCATCGAAATTGAATAAAAATTTTTTTTTTTTTGGACCATTTTTTAAACAAGAAAAAAATTTAATAAACCAAAACTAAACAATTTTGTAACACAGAAATATAGTAGAGTATCGATACCATCGATGTATTCTTTCACTTTAATTTTTCAAAAAATGATGAAACTATTCAAAAGCATAAAATAAACATATAACGTCAACTGTAAGATTCTTTAAAATTTGTTTGCTTAAATAATTTATTTTAAAATTGTTTTGCTTAATTTTTGATTTTTGAAAGGTAAAACTAAACAATTTAAAAATTATTTTTAAAAATTTCTTTTGCCAAGTTTAAATCTTGAAAATGATGTCCATTGAACAAATGAGAATTCAGGGGATTCGAAGCTTCCACCCAAATGAGCCCCAAGAAATCCAATTTTTTCCGTTGACCATTATTCTCGGACCCAATGGAGCTGGAAAACAACAATCATTGAATGTTTGAAAATATGCTACTACTGGAGTTTTGCCACCAAACTGTGATCAAGGCGAAACTTTTATTTACGATATTAATTTGATTGATGAAATGATGTTTAGTGGTCAGATCAGATTAGCTTTCACTGACCACGAATCAAAAAAAACAATTGTCACACGAAGTATTCATGCATCTAAGAAATATTTGGAAAACAAGCCTGAATTAACTTTCAAACAAATTGATGCCGTTATTGAACGTGACGGAGAAACAATCGATGATAAATGGCTGATGGCAATTCTAAGCTAATTGAATTGATTGGCGTTTCAAAAGCTTTATCGAATAATGTAATATTCTGTCATCAGGAGGATTCAAATGGCCTCTCAGCGAAGAAAAAGTTTTAAAAGAAAAGTTTGATGAAATTTTTGAATCTATTGCTTTTTTTTAAACTATAAAAAAAATAAAAGAATTTCGAGATGAAAAAGTTGTCAGACATCGAATATTGGAAAAAGATGTGATTAACTTTGAGGATATCAAAATTGAAATTGACAAAATACTACGAACAAAAAATTTAGAACTGTTGGTTGAGGATTTTGAAAAATGTAACATTCAAAAACTGAATAACGAAATTGAATTTAAAATTAGACGATTTGATAAAAATAAAAAACAAAATTATTCAAGGTTTATTTTTTTTTTTAATAGTTTTATTAAATTCTTTTTTTTTAAAGAAAATTCAAATTTGGATACAAAGAATAGAGAATTGGAAGATTTGCAGATTTTATCAAATTTGATAGAAGATATTTCTAATGAATATTACAAAGCTATAGACTTTACTATTACGACATTTCATCAAACTAAAATGGTGGCTACCAACAAGTTGATTGATCAACTCTGGAAGGTTTCTTATGAAGGCAAAGATATAGAGTCTATCCAAATAATTGCCTATGAGGAAGAGCATAGTGCTAGTGAAGAAAAACGAATCTATCATTATCAAGTTGCGATGTGTGGTGCGGCACCTAGTGAGCAGGCCGAACTGCGCGGTCAGACCTTGTGAGCTGGGCCCGCTAGTTCTGGTATGAGCTGCTAGCAGCCAGTATTTTGCCTTTAAAAGATGAGCATTTTGCTCACTTCATTTTTTTTTTTTCTGACGTTTTTTCTTTTGTATCTTTTGATTATATGAAGCAAAAGTAAATAAACCTTCCTGTTTTTTTTTCGATTTTTGCTCAATGTTTTTTTACCTTTGGTATCATCACAGCGATGATTAAAAAAAAGATTTTTTGAAATGAGTGAAAGATGTTCCGCTGGTCAAAAAGTTTTAGCTTGCTTAATCATTCGCATTGCTTTAGCCATAATATTTCAAATGGTTTCAACGTCATCACATTGGATGAACCTACTACCAATCTTGATAAGGCCAATATTCGTGCCTTGGCTAAAGCAATTATAGCTTTGAAAAAAATTTATCGTAATTTACAAATTATTGTGTTTACACACGATGAGGAATTTTTGAAATGTCTGAATGAACTTGAACCGATTAACAAATATTTATAAAGTTTGTAAAAATCAGTCAGGTTATTCAACAATCGAATCAAAATCTATTGAAAATTTAGAATCTCTTGAGAGAGCTTTTCAAATTATGGAAATCCAAGATAACTCTGGAATTGAACAAGACGAACCAAAACCGAAAAAATTTGAACTCGATACAAATCCAAAATCGATCAAACCAAAAAAAAGAAAAATCACTAGTTATTTTGAATTGACTAGCTTTGATGAGGATTTGACAACTTTGAATTTGTAAATTTTAAAATTTCTTTTGTTTTTAAATATAATTTAATATAATTGGTTTTTATCTGTTTTATGATCAAATAAAATTTGTTTTTTTAAATAAATTTTTAAATTGACACGCTAACTGAGATAAAAAAAATACTGGAATCAATGTTTGTTTGGGTTCAGTGAGCGATATGCTTGCCGAGAATGTTGTCCAACTACTACAAATTTCAAAATCTGCTATAAGCTTGGCTTCAGAAACTGTTTGATCGTTGCTAAAGATTGATGACATTGTTCACACAATTTGATTAATTTTTCTAAATTCTTGATCAAATTTTGTTTTATATTTAATTGAAAATAAAATTTTAAAAAATTTAAATTTTAATTTTTATCATTAAAAATTACACATTATCATTAACGATTAAAAAAAAACTAGCATATACAGGGTGTTTCAAAAAAATGTATACACACTTTGAACTTCCATAGCAAAATTATTGACCGTTTTACAAAGTTAAATTTCAGGAAAATAGCAAGCTAGGTGCTTCAAAAAAATGTATACACACTTTAAACTTCGAAAGAAAACTTATTTACCGTTCTACAAAGTTAAATTTCAAGAAAATAGAAAGCTGAAAGTCTAATGTAAATGAAACATAAATAAAAAATGTTAATACTGTTCAAATTGGTGACCTGCAGCATCAATACAATTCTGAGTACGAGTCACCACTGATTCTGTACATCGTTTCAAAACGTCCAATGAGATTTCTCTACACACTGCTTGAATCTCATTCCAAAGAATGTCTAGGGGGAAAACTACAATAGTTTAAAGTGTGTATACATTTTTTTGAAGCACCTAGCTTGCTATTTTTCCTGAAATTTAACTTTGTAAAACGGTCAATAATTTTGCTATGGAAATTCAAAGTGTGTATACATTTTTTTGAAACACCCTGTATAGAGACTAGTTAAAATAACAAAAACTGGATTATCCATTTTTTATAAATGATGGTAAATCAAGAAAATACGAGTGATTAATGTTTTCTAGTGTCGGCATCTGTTTCTGCAAAAGATCACGTCCAATTTTATCCATTTTGGAACAACTTGCATAAAATTGGTCGTCGGTCGATAGAATGGGAAATTTATCATATTCTTCATTCAAACTTTGAATTTGCGAATCCAATTCAATTACTTTCAAATTTGATTTTTCAACATCTTTTTCAAAGTTTTCTAGATTTTTTCAACGAGTTTAATATCCCATAACAGTTTTTCACTAGAACATTTTTTTCAATCATTTTAACGTGTTTTTTTTCCACTTTTATTGAACCATCTAATTCGAATATTTGTCTTGAAGACTCTTCCGCTAGATTTTCTTTTTTCATCAATTTGTCTATTTTTAAAGTCAATTCTTCAATATCGCTATTCAGTTTTTGAATTTTATCATTTTCAAAATTCACGACCAACTGTTCTTCAATTATTGTTGTTGTTTTTTGTCAACTTCATTTTTGATATGCTCTGCGTGAATCACATCTTTTTCCAATAATCGATGGTTGACAACTTTTTCGTCTCGAAGTTTTTTTATTTTCTCTAAAACTTTAACAAAGGCTATAGATCCAAAAATTTCATCAAACTTTTCTTTGAGAACTTTTCCTTCGCTGAGAGGCCAATTCAAATCCTCCTGATGACAGAAAATAACATTATTCAAAACTGCTTTTGACACTCCGATCAATTCAATTATCTGAGAGTTGATATCAGCCAATTTTTGATCGATTGATTTTCCTTCACGTTGAATAAGGGCATTAATTTGCTTAAAAGTTAATTGAAGCTTGTTTTTCAAAATATCAAATATCTCATAGATGCTTGAATACTTCGTGTCACAATGGCTCTTTTTGATTCGTGGTCAGTGAAAGCTAATCTGATCTGACCACGAACAATCATTTGATGAGTCAATTTAATATTGTGAATAAAAGTTTTGCCTTGATTACTGTTTGGAGGCAAAACTTCAGTTGTCACAAATTTCAAACATTCAATGATAGTTGTTTTTCCAGCGCCATTAGATCCGAGAATAATAGTCAGCGAAAAAAAATGAATTTCTAGTGGCTCATTTGGGTTGAAACTTCGTATCCCCTGAATGCTTAATCGTTCAATGTGCATAATTTTCAAGATCTACACTTGGCATAACAAATTTTTAAAATAAAAATAATTTTGAAATTAGTTTAGTCTTACTTTTCAAAAATCTTTTGAAAAACAATTTTTTAAATAAATGATTTATGCTACAAATTTTTAAAGAATTGTACAGTTGACTTTATTGGTTTATTTAATGTTTTTGAATAGTTTCATCATTTTTTGAGGCATTTGAAGTGGAAAAATACATCGATGGTATCGATACTCTCAGCTTGCTCTGTAACAGGCTAAATGAACAGGTGTTGATAAATCGTATTGTTGGGTACTGAGCATCGACCCAGAAGACAAGCACAATTCAACAGCCTTAAAAAAAATTTGAAGTAAAAATGCGATGAATTTTACTTATAAGTTTACTTTCATGTCGCCTGAATGAACAGCAGAATGAAGAGGAACCTGAAAAATTGTATGTACTTAAAGTTTAATATTTAAGTTATTCTGAAGTTTCATACATTTCCTTCAGCGTCGTAAAGCGCCATCATAGATTCTTTACTCATTTTTAATTTTTTTTCACCTTTTAAAGTAAATTAAATTAGCGATGGTAATTAAACATTAATTATATAAACAAAAAATCACCCCATTCCAAAAGAACCTCCATGGTTTTAGCTGAGGCGTTTTTAGCAGCTTCGTGAATAGCATAAGATCCTAAAATAAGTTTTTATAAAATGAAAATTTTTTTCAAAAATAAGTTGTCGCTTTAACAAATGAAAATCACCATTATTGCAAGGAGTTTGAAGACAAAACTCAAAAATGTTCAACTATTAAAGTTTTAACATATTTTACTTGGAAACTTTGAGAAACAGTAAAACTTACCAAAGTTTTCATGCACTGATCATGATCATGAATAGCTGCAAAATGTAAAACTGTCTATTTAAAATAAACAAATTTTAAAATTGAAATTTTTTAATCAAAAATTGAAAAATGGAACAATACTTATGTGTTTATAGTTTACGGCAATGCTTTTGCATTTTGGAATGGAATGTTCTTTGCAAATCGGAAATTTACAATCGAAACAAACTTGTCTGCTCTTTCGATTTCTATTGTTTTCTAAAGAACAAAGATGGCAAGAAACTTTGATTTTTAATCGTCCTGTAGAATCTCTTTCGTCATAGGAATCTTCAACATCAGTATCATTCAAAGGATAACCAAGCATTTATTCCAACGCCACTCTCGTAGTAAATGTTTTGTAAATGATGGGTTTTTGAGATCGAGCCAAAATTTCTGGCATTGCTAATTGTTGTCCTAATTCTTGTAAGAACAATCGCCTTTTTTCATTCTTTTCACTACTCTCTCCCCTTGACAATTTTCTCTCACTCGATTTTTGCCGGTATATATTTGACTTTTTTATCGGAT